>PVKM010029936.1:0-17525 GCA_004027735.1 Carollia perspicillata | reverse complement strand
CCCCCCTTCTACTGTGGTTCTCCCGCCCTGGACTCTGCTTCCCACCCGGCCAGGTTGGCTGCACCCTCAGAGTGTTGGCACTCACTGGGAGGCCAACGGG
This sequence comes from Carollia perspicillata, assembly GCA_004027735.1. Classification (NCBI taxonomy): domain Eukaryota; kingdom Metazoa; phylum Chordata; class Mammalia; order Chiroptera; family Phyllostomidae; genus Carollia; species Carollia perspicillata. Next base: position 17,425 of record PVKM010029936.1, on the reverse strand, counting down.
ATCCTGTCGCCCCAGCTCCTGCTCAGCTCCCCACCTCACCCCTTTCAAGTACTTGCTGAAATTTCACTTTTGCCTTGAGGGCTCTTCCACCACCTGCCCACCAGGGCAGAGAGCGGCAGTCCACCCAGTGCTCACGGAGCCAAACGCTGGACGTGGAGAATCGCAGCGGAGGAAGAGTGGCTGTTTCATTTACTTATTTGAGAGAAGGGAAGAGAGGGAGAGAAACATCAATGTGAGAGAGAAACCTCGACCAGTTGCCTTTTCCACGTGTCCTGAGAACCCCCCGCCTAGGCGAGTGCCCTGACCGGAACTGAACCCTATGACCTTTCACTTCCCGGGACTCCGTTCCAGCAGCTGAGCCGCACCAGTCTGGGCTATTTTATCATCCAGGGCAACAGCCAGGACAGTGGGAAGCTAATGCTCAGAAGCCCGAACTCTCTGGTGCTCTGGAGGGTACAGATTACGTGGGGCGAAATCCCAAGACACTGAGGCCGTGCTAGGGGCCGACTGGCCAGAAGTGAGTAAGTGGTCCTAAATCCTTTCTTCAGGTCTTGAGGACAGTTCTGAGGTCTTTTCCAGTGTCCCTCTGTCCAGGCTCACGGGACAGCAGCCACGGGGCTGTTTCGCCTTAGGGTTCAGCAACTGAAACATAATTTAGGCCACGGTGTTACCTTGAGCCTGCCAGAGGTCCAGAACATGTGACCACAGTAGGCGGGTCCCATCTACTGCCCTCCTCGGCCTTGGGGGCTGCTGATTATCGGGGGAAAGGCTCGGTCTCTTGGCGGTACATATGTACAGAGAGAGAGGGAGATGATTTCTAGAGCTAGGGCTTAAAACTCAATTTAATCAAAGTCATACGGACCTACGCTTTCAGAATTTCACAATATGCTTGTTTTTTCTTTTCAAAAGCTCCAACAGCGCAAGGATCCTTGTCTGTTCTTCCCCCTCCATTGATTGTATCTCCAGTGCCTAGAATGTTGCCAGTTCATAAATACCTGACGGCTAAATGGTGGAGGCCTGAGTAAACGGGGCAGGGCTGAAGGGAGGTAAGAGAAAGATGGACCCTAAAACGGGAAGGATTTTTGAGCGCTGAGTTTTGAGCCTGAAGGTGTGAGGATAATATGAAGCTCAGTTATTTAAGTTGCAGTACAAGGTCAGAATTGACCATAGGCAAGCTTGAATTTCTGCTGAGTTGCATAATGTTGAACTGGAGCTTCTACCCGCACAAGAGTCAGGTCTAGCCCCAGGTTTCAAACACGGGCTTGTGTCTTTTCATTTGCCCAATCAGTCAGCAAATATTTATTGACACCAGCCTCCAGGCGCAGGGCTGGGTATTGAGTCTCAGGAATCTGAAGATGTATAAAAATACTGTCCCAGCCTTCATGGATCCCACAAGCTACGGGAAGAAATAGGTAATAACAGGCCATTATTTTAAAAAAGGAATAAAGTTAAGTGAGATGCCAGCTTGCACAAGGTTTGGGGGTGGTTTCTGCCCACCGGCTGAGGGAGGCAGGCAGGTGGATTTGTGTCTGCCTCAGAGGTGCTCCGAGGAAGCCAAACATTTGGCTTCCTTTCACACCAATATCCTTTAAATATTTGCTTAACTGCATTTCAATGAAGCCCCATCAAAACAGATGTTATCCTAATGACATTGTATCAGGTTGATATACAGACTCACTTCCGTCAATGGAATGGAGGAAAGTATTTCACACCTCTTGTGTAGGTTTTTTTAAAAAAGTTTCATCTCAATATCTTTTGCAATTTTCTAAACACAACAACCCTTTTCAAGTACATAAAAGCCTTTAAACTTTAGATAATAAAACAAATGCCTTGTTTCCAGCGGATAGCACAGCGCCATACGGTGTTTTGTTTTAGATGTTCAGTTGGCTGCAACCGCCTATGTGTGTCTGAAACACCACACAGGTAGGCAGGGACGAGCCAGAAGGGTCAGCTTTAATTCTCCTCTAGAAACGCTGTTTCCTTTGATGGACGTGTAACCAAAACACCGTCCTCCCGTTGGCACATAACCAAGTTGGCTGGCACCCTTTCCGCTTTCTTCTGGGGTCGTTTTGGTTAGTTGCATGCGCTGGGCTCTGGGTAACAACCTTAGCTGCAATCTTTCCACACTAGTGAAGTTATACGGTTATTTGTGTTTTTGTGACTGGCTTATTTCACTCAGCGTGATGTTCTCAAGTTTCTTCCACACCATGGCATAGGATTTCCTTTTTCTGGAAGGCTCTGTTTTATGTATGTGGCAGATTTTATTTATCTGTTCCTCGGTTGGTGGACACTTGTGTTCCTTACACGTCACGGCTATTGTGAGAACTGCTGCTATGGACATCGGTGCGCGGAGGTTCCTTGAGACCCTGCTTTCGATCGATGCCTTTGGGTATACGCTCAAAAGCGGAATTGCTGGATCATGTAGGAATTCTGTTTTTGACTTTTTTTGAGAAACTGCCTTCCTATTTTCCATAGTGTTTACATCATTTTACATTCCTCACTGCATACAGGTTCCAATGTGTCCTCCTCTCCAACATTTATTTTCTGTTTCTTTTTTTTTAGTAATAGTTTTAAAATTTGTGCCAGTTTTAGAAATCACGCTGATAAAAAGTATTAATGTGGGCTACAGAATTCTAAAATGAGTGTGAGTGTTTATATAGACTTATTTTAGAAACATAACTGTAAAGTCTATATTGATGTAGATGTAACTAGGTGGATAAATAATGGGATGGGTGTTAAGACAAGCCTGGCGTGGGCGGCTACAGTAAGCACATTTTCAACATTATCAGCTGAGGTGTGTTGAGTTCTTCTTGTGTGTAGGATAAACCCCTGCTACATTGTAATCATAACAAATTAAACAGTGATAAAAAGTCTCATGTCTATGTAAAGGAGAGCAAATCAATTCAGAATTATATACAGTAAAAAGCAAGTGTCTTCAATATGCTCTATACTTACTCCCGTCTCCTGCCCCCCCTTTCAAATAAATCTTCACTTCCTGATAGTAGCCAGGAAGGTCAAAAACTTTGCTCCATCTTTTCAGATACTTTCTACATGCGTATCTGCATCTACACTCCTTTTTCTGCAGTGAGATTTGACGATACGTACTGTTCATGAAGAATTGTATTCGTTTACTTAAAACATTTTCCCCAACTTTACTGACATACAGTTGATACACAACAGTGTACAAGTTTGAAGCAGGCACTGTAATCACTGCAATGATTTGGCGTATGAACACACTGTGAAATGATTCCCACGTAAGGCGAGTTACCACATCCATCACCTCACATGGCTGCTGTTCTGCGTGTGTGCATGTGTGTGAACGTTTTAGACCTACTTTGTTCGTAAACTTCAAGTACACAAACACAGTGCTGTCAACCATAGACACCAAGCTTCACGTCACACCCCCAGAACGCACTCACCTCACAGCTGGCCCTTTGTGCCTTTGACAAACATCTGGCCGACCCTCCACCCCCGAGCCCCGGCAACCGCCACCCCACTCTTGGTTTCTCACGGTTTGGCTTTTTTCAGATTTCGCGTATAAGGGAGATCATGAAATACTTGTCATTTTCTGTCTGACTTGCTCATGAAGGATTTTCAAATGTGGGAAAATGACTTCTACAACAGTCTGTTTACATCACCTCACATGTGGTAGAGGGAGGAAGAATTAAGATCATTTTAAGAGTAAATAAATTTATTTCAGCTCCCCACCAAAAAAGGGTTTTAAAATGTGAATGCTTTACTCAAGCGAAGTGAGTTTTGATAACCGCAGTAGTTGCCTACGCTACATTCATCTAGAAATGATCGTTGCAGGTGTGATTATTCGTGCCAGCAGTTGGCTCGATGCGATGGCCTGAATCTTCTACAGGAACCACGCCTGCCTGTGAGCAGACCCAAGTCGTGGCTGCTTGCCCTTGCTGGTCTAGCGCAGCCAGGCAGAGTGGTCTCCAAGAGTCATTCCCAGCAGCTTTGTATTATGAGAAATGGTTAGGGAAGGCTTTTTCCCGCCAGAGGTTCAGTTCTTCTTTGAGTGAGTACAATGGTTAAGAGTCTAAGTCTTCCTATCACAAACAGGTGGCTGCAAGTCCTTGCTCTCTCTGATCTCGTTGGGTCACATGTTCGTGCACGCGTTCATTCATTCATTCGTCTGCGCTATGCCAGACACCCGCTATCGCCCTGACGACTGAGTAGACATGCGGGCACAGAGTAAAACCGCAGTTCTCATACGGCTCCCATTCTGACAGGGGGAGATTGTCAGTAAACAAAATACAAATCCGTTTTCCAACCAGAGAGCACTATTTGAAAGGTAATTTTTTATCTTTAATTATGACTTGGATGGGGCCCGTGGCCTTTCTGGTGCAGCCTAAAAGTAACATTCCCCACACATTCTCGATTAGCTCTTTGGTTTAGCAATGGTTCATCACACTGTGGCTAAACCAGCATCTGCTTTATAGTTATATTACAGTTTGGTTTTCTGACATTACTAGAAAATTGATCATAACATAGCAGGTTCATGATATATTGTATACCTCTATAATTCTGTGAATTCCATGATATCCAGCTGGGTTTTTTAAAAAAATGTGTAGCAAGGTAGTGTCAAAGAAAAGTGCATTTTTATAGGAAAAATTCGTTGAGTCTCTCTGATTATTTAAATTGATTTCATTTAAATCAAAACAACTGCAAAGAAAAAAACACATGAAAATTCTTTGAAAAGATATAAAGTATAGTACGCAAATACAAAACATTGTTAAACATTGTAGGTGAAGAATCGGACTCTTGATGGTTGTCTGCTGGCAGCTTTTAAGGCCCACCCTCCTTCCCCGATCCCACCACCTCCCCAACATCCCCTTCCCCTCCACCCACCTTCCTCTGCCCCCAAATCACCATACCGTTGTCTGTGTCCATGGGTTCTTTCCCTTTATACGTATGGATTTAAATGTTGTGGGTTTTTTGATGATTTCTTCTCTCATGATTCTACATTATGTTTAGTTAATCAACTGGTCATAGAGTCACCAAAATATACTTCCTAGTCACATTTGCTTGCATACATAGATAGCTATTTGTAACTGTCCTGTGGAACTTCTAGACCCTTCTCAGTGCATGCATGTGAGACTGACTTCAGGAGGGATATACTAATACAAGGAGTCCTTGAGGCTCCAAATCTTTCCCAACTGCTGCAAAAAGTGCCTTTAAAACCTTTGTCTCTCATATTGCATATATAAATATGTTGCTGTGTAGCTTACTGGCTTCAAGCAATAAACATTTGTTATCTCACACAGTTTCTGTAGGTCAGGAATTCAGGGCAGGTTAGCTGGGTGTTCCTAGCTCAGGGACACTCGTGAAGATGAAATCAGGACACTGAGCAGGGCTGCAGGCATCTCGAGACTTGCCCATGGCCAGAGGATCTAAGAGGGCTCACTGTCATGGCTGTTGGTAGGAAGCCTCAGTTCCTCACCATGTGGACTTTTCCACAGGCTGCCTGAGCATCTTCAAGTCCTGGTGGCTGACTTCCTTACCCCGGGGACAGCTGATCCGAGAGCAAGGGAGATGGAAGCAGCTCCCTTTAATTCTCTTTTATGAGAATTAAAGCCTCAGCAGTCACACACTGTCATTTTGGCGATACCCTGTTGGTTACATGGGTCTTATTCACTGTGGAGGGGGTGACCCAAGGGCATGAATGTTGGGAAGTGGGGAACACTGGAGATGTCTTGAAAGTGGACTATCACACCACTTTAGCTTAAGATTAGACTGATGTGGATCCAAGACTCTACACGATCCAGCTCTTCCTTACTCCCTAGGTCATCCCCGGGGCTGCTGAATAGTCTAACGGTTAGTTGCCCTTGACCTACCAGTCAGCTGTAATGAGGTGAGCGGTGGGCTGGATCTCCTGGTATGCACCTAGCTGTCGGTCATGGGTGGTGTGTGGCAGGGCTCATGCCATCTAAGAAGAAGGAAGAGATGAGGCCCCCGTGAAGGACACCTTCAGGATTCACCGATTTCAACAGAAGAATCTGAGAAGGGAGGGAATAAGAGGAAGGGGATGGAGAAAAGAAGCTAACGAGGCTGCCTGCCTCTTTCTCAGAAGCCCGGCCAACCCAGGTGCCTCTCCCTTTGCGTTTGGTGGGTGTCGGCATGGGTCACTACCAGCAGAAAGGAAGCTCCCGGGAGCCAGCGACTACCATCATTAGGATAAAAGACAAACAGAAACATAGTATTTCACAGCAGGATGGAACCCGAAAATAATCATCTTATTTCATGGATGTTAAACCTGAGGCCCAGGGAGGAGAAAGCAGCTTCTCAAGGACTCTTAGCCCTCAAGGGGCATAGTTGGAATTTGAACTTCTAGTTCCTCAAGCATTTTTTCCTTTCATTTTATAAGCTCTTCACTTTTCACTAGAATTGCTTGAAAAATGGCTCATCACATTTCTGGCAAATGGAAAGGATTAGGCATACTTCATTACTTCTCCAATTTCTATAATCACATTTTTGAAATTTTTATGTTTGACTTAAATGATGTCTACATTGTTTTACCTAACCATCTATAAACATAAAACTGAGACGAAAGTTCTTGTATTTAGAGCTTTTGTAAAGTGGCTCATTAAAATCAAATCCGTGTAGCTAATACAAATAAAATTTTCAAAACTAAGTTGACAACATGAATTACATGTGAAATATGTTGTTATTCCTTGAGTTTAGCCAAAACTCAACTGCTTCCCACAGTCTGAATGTGGAAATAAGTTGGTTGTGCCTTTACGCCCACAGGCCGTGCGGCCAATCAATTTTCCCACCACTCCTCCTTCTATTTAGACTGTGACAAACCTTCATGTGTATGGTAGCTCATTTTAGCATTACTTTTTTTCCCACTTAGGGATACTGCTTCACTTATGGGTTAATCTCACTCCTTTATTCGTTAGCCTGGATGGCTCTGCTTGTCTCCAGTATAACTCTAAACATAAATGCAGGCATAAGCAATGAAATCTGGAGAGAGAATCGTTCTAAGGCGATTACCCCGAGGTTATGTTTATATTAACATGAGCATTGAAATAACAACATACTCAAAAAAATCAGAGAAACTTGCAGTTCCCTGAAAGCATGTCCACAAACCCTTGGGTGTCCTCGCGCTGGAATTAGAAGAGACACGTTGAATAACGCATTCATTTTGGGTCCCGGTAGTATGGTCTAGGCATGATCCTGTTGTCATGATTGACTTTGATTTGAGACAAAACTACCAGGGCCACTCACAGGTGCTGAATGGTCAGTGACGATGTCTTCATTGCAGAGATGACGAAAGAACACCCAGAGAGCTCAGGTGTCGCATTGGTGTGCCTTTCCTTGCAGGGTGCAGAGGAAAGGTAGGCACGGAGGACCGTGAGGAAGCCAGGGCAGGAGGCTGGCTCTCCCGGACAGCTCCGTGGAGTCACGAGCTCCGTTGTCTGGGAGAGGGCGCTTGTTTCGACCTTGCTGGGAAACTGATTATGGAGCAGGGCATGACTAAAACCAGATGCTGTGCGTGACCTGTGCTCCAGGTGCAAGGAGCTGCAGTTAAAAAAAAGTGATGCCTTTGGACTAATCTAAATATGAGTGTCCTTACTTCATTGAAGTACATTTTTGGTTTAGAAACCTCAGACTGCTGCAGCCCTATTTTCCGAGCTGAAGAGCAGCATTCCACGGTCAGGGCCCCGTGTCGAGAAAGGAGTTTGTGACTAGCCCTCTGCACGTTTTCCTTCTGTTGGCAGGCATTCTGCTTCTCTGAGCCGGTGGGGGGAAGCAGGAACACACTGTTCCCCTCCACTGTGACTTAAACAGAGAGGAAAGAGGCAAATGAGGGCTTTAGGCTGAGTTAATTAAGCCCAACACATTTCAGTGGAAAATTTAAAGGTGTGAATGTTTGAGAACTTTAGCTGAACGTTATGTGGTCACACCCTCTCTCCACCTGTTGAAATAGTTCAGGATTACCTCCAAAGTCGCTTTTCCCTGAGGACTCTCTGGATTCCCATCAGATGCTGTTCGCCACCCATAAGCTGCTTCGTTTTTATTATTTCCTTTCTTCTGCTTTGGCTTGGCTTGCTTTGTTATTCTTTCTAACTTCTTGAATCAAATCCTTAGTTAATCCATTTATATTATTTTTTTGTTTAGTAGAGTGGTATTTCAAATACCAGTATGTACATGGTGTAAGCAAGTGCTGAAACAAGAAATAATTTTCCCAGAGAAGTTCTGATTTGCCAAAAGTGCCATTCAAATTGAATTATGCATAATTAAATGCGTACATAAGATTTGTCCAGAATGGAAGCATCTCTGAACAGGCAAGCTTCTAATGCATGCAACCGCAGCTGATAATATGTGTAAAGTGGCAGTTGTTGCTGTAAAGATTAAGAAAAGTTATGCCATTATTTCTTTGTACATAAGAGACTTCTAGCTACTTTGGAGGAGAATTGTTTTTTTCCAAAAACAGCTTACTGAAGTATAGTTGATATACAGAAAACCCCTGCATGTTTAATGTATTCAATCTGATGGGCTTGGACATAAGCATCCATCTGTGATATCATTGTTGCAATCAAAATAATAACTATATCCATCACTTCTAGAGATTTTCTTGTGTGTCCCCTTTTTGTATGGTAAGAACACTTGATATGAGATCTATCTTCTCAACACAAAAATTTTTAAAAGATTTTATTTATTTATTTTTAGAGAAAGGGAGGGAGAAATAGGGAGAGAAACATCCCTGTGTGGTTGCCTCTCTCATGCCCCCTACTGGGGACCTGACCTGCAACCCAGATGTGTGCCCTGACTGGGAATCGAACCGATGATCCTTTGGTTCCCAGGCTGGCACTCAATCTACTGAGACACACCAGCCAGGGCTCTCAACATATTTTTAAATGCACAAATCTCTAACTGTAGACACTATATTGTACAGCAGACTGTGGGGGAAACTCTGTGAAAGTCCCCCCGTCCGCCACGGATGAAAATAATACTACCAAGACATGATTTGCTTGGGGAGGAGAGGTGGTCAGACTCTCGAAGGAGAAAGACCAAGAGCCCCTTCCTCAATGGCTTTTTATTAGGTTCGTAACACACAGGGATACAGGTAAAGCTCATCAATCAATGTCAGGTGGCAAGGATCAAACAACAGATAACATATCAAAGAAATCTGAGGGCTTAATCTGAGTCAGAGTCTGTCTGGAGGTTGCAAAAAACTTTAGGAGACTTACTCATTTCCTGCCCGGACCCTTATCAAATGAATGAGAGCAATCTTAGTAAAGCAGGCTTCACAGGATTTATTCGAATTCTTTCTTATGTCTGATTACCCCTGAAACCCTCTCTAGCCGGCAGAGGACAGCACCCCCTCCCCATCATAGATTCAGGCTTAAGTGGATTAGAGCCAGGAAGTGCTTCTCCCAGAGCTCCCAGATGGAAAGGGGACTCGGGCTATGTCAAAATAGCTGGGGGGTTAGGGCTTTTTGCACTATTTTGCACCCCCACCCCGAGTCCTACCTTTATGGCCTCCCAAGTGATCGTGTCTGGCTTAGGTTGCCCCCCTACCCAGGGGGGTCTTATCCGTCATTGACTACCGACCAAGCGTTGGGGGCTAGAGATGGCAGAAGCAGTGCTCCTGCCAGGGAGATAAGCTTTGTTTCCTCAGTGGCTCACAGTCCGGAGGTCGCTCACTCAGCCTTAGCCACGGGGGGCGGTTACGACTCCTGAAACCAGGCAGAGCGGTTCCCAACAGCAGACCTCTGGCACTTACCCATTTTGTGTAACTGAGACTTTATACCTACGGAACAGCTCCCCACTTTCCCCTGTACCCAGGCCCTGGACACCTCCCCTTGGGTCTCTGCTTTTTTGAGTTGGATTATTTCAGATATTGCATATAAGTGGCCTCATACAATATTTGTCCTTTGGAACCTGACTTATGTCCCTTAGCATATGTCTTCCAGATTCATTAGAATCTTTTTTTTTTTTTTTGGTAGGAAAAAGGACTTACATAAGTGTCTAGTTCATAGCCACTGACCTGAGGAAAGTGTCCCACAGGGCCTTTTATTTTGCATTGCTTAGCAAACCAAGGATCCGCAGGAGAGACGGCAGCAATCTGTATGAAGAAATCTAGGTTTTTCTGGGTGGTGGGGAACTGGGCCCCCTAACGCCATCTTTCTATGTATCAGTTTGCAAAGGCTGCTGTAACGAAGGACCACAAATTAGGTGTCTTAAACCATAGAAATTGAGTGTCTCACATTTCTGGAGGCTGGAAGTCTGCTGTCATGTTGTCAGCAGGGGCAGGCCGTCTCCGAAGGCTCTGGGGAAGGATCTGCGCTGTGTCTCCCACGGCTCCTGGTTGTCGGCGGTCCTTGGTGGGCCTTGGCCTGTGGAAGTGTCGACCTGACCCGAGACTTCATCTTTTCCCATGGTGTTCTACCTGTGTGTGTCTGGGTCCAAATTTCCCCCTTTATAAGGACATCAGTCCTACTGGATTAGGGGCTCACTCTAGTATGACCTCATCTTCATGAATTGCATATGCGAGCAAGAATCTGGTTCCAACTAAGGTCACTTTCTCCGGCACCGTGTGTTAGGACTTCATCATGTGAATTTGGGGGTACACCAACTCAAAACACCCCGAGACCCAGAGTTCAGAGAAAGACGTTGGCGTAGGCCCGAGTGGCTCTGTTCAAGGCCCATTTTCAGGACAGGCCATGGAGAGAAAGTGACTGCAGGTGAGGACGTTGGTAGGACTAACGAGATGAAGGTGATCCAGAGTGAGGAAGAGGAAGGGGGTCAGTGTCCCGAGGGCGAGGTGTAAACACTAACACAGGCTCTGTGAAGGAAAACTCGTACCCAAAGCACATTGTGCCTTGAAAAGCCAAGAACTTACACAAACAAACGCCCTGGCTATGTGGATACTTGGGCTTCTGCGTTGTTCTTGTGGTTGCCGTTAGAGGGGAGGTGTAGCCTGGGTCAGGTAGTGCTATGGGTGACCCGGGCACCTAGAACATGGCCTTGGTATAACTTAGTATTGGTTATCACTGCACACAAGCCGCCCCCAAACTTACTTCCTGATTCCCTGGGTAGCCAGTTCGGCCTGGGCTCGACTGCTTGTTCCTCCGCCCGTCTTTACACGACCTCACTCACACGGCTGCACAGCTGGGTCCCCTGGTGCCGAGTCAGCTGGGGCTGTTGGTTCCGACGGCCTCACTCCCACGTCTGCTGGTTGGCTCTGGTCACGTGGGCCACTGGGTCATGTTTGTCCAGCACCTAGCAGACACGCCCAGGCTTCTGCACTTGGGGACTGTGGGCCAGGGGCAGCAAGAGAAGACAAGGCCCCATGAGCAAGCACTTTTTCAAGAAAATTTCTGCTCATTTGCCATTAGCCAAAACATGTCACAAGGACAAGGCAGGACTCAAAGGATGGAGAAATACACACCACCCCCTCCCCCCCCTTCCTGGGAAGAGACGCAGAGAATTTGGGACCAGTCTTTACATTTTAACCTCATGTTGTTTCGCGGAACGTACTTCTGGGGAGTGAAGCTGGGACCAGAGCGGGTGTCGAGTTCTCGCGATGGAGGGTAACCTCGGGAACGAGGCTGGGATGGCAGTAGTGATTCTGGGTGACCGAGGCAGTTCATCCGAGACTGTGTGGGGGATCCTGGGGACTGCCTCTCCAGGGTCCTTCTGGTCTGCCCATACGGCTGGGATGCTGCAAGCTGCTGACCTCTGACACTTCCAGAATCACCGAAGCCACCCGCCAGCTTCTGACATCTTAGGGGAACTTGGCCTTCCACCCCGCACCGCGCAGGCCACTCTGGCTCTCTGCTCTGGGCGGCTGCAGTTCTTTTCATGGACGGGCGCTCAGTGGCCTTGGTGTGGTTTTCAAGTAGAGACACTGAGGGTGACGGAGGCAGAGGAGTCTACGTACAGACCACGCCCACCTTCTTGGCTGGGAGAAGGGCAATTTCTTCCCATCTTCCTGGCTTCCTATAGGAGCAAGGACACAAATCGCAAATTAATATCTCAATAAATTATCCTGCCCCATGTGTTTACCCACTAAATGTCGGAACTGTTTATCTTCCCTTTAAATTACTCCCGAGCGCCGAAGAGCAGGGTGTTTTGCCTTCTAAAATTTATCATCGTGAAATGACTTGCCGCTGCTCCTCCGGGAGTGTCAGGTTCGGGAATTAATGAAACGGAGCACCACAACAGAACAGCTTTTCTTCGTGTGATACGTAGAACCCCGTCATCTGGATTGAGTAGGGATATCTGTTAGCATACACAGGTGCCTAGACAGATACTTAAAACATTAACGAAAAACTGTTTTCACATCCAGAATGTTCAGCTGGGTGTTTTGCAAGAAATATATACCAAAGGGTATGCAGCCTCTCCCCCTTCTGCTTGCCCCCTAGACAGTAACAGATGATGTGTCCAGAGATGCTACCATACATGGCTCTTAAAAATCCAGGGGACACCCCAGACTCTCTTTTGTCAGATTCCCAGGCCTCCATGAACAGGTGGGTAGACCCCGCGGGGCCCGTGCGGCTTGTCCACTCTGAGGCAGGGAACCCCTGTCCTAATTCCTCAGTCGTAGGAAGTGGAAATTGGTGCAGAAAGGGGAAAGTATTTGAGTGCGCATGAATTTAAATTTGTACGTGCAATAGAACCGCAGTGCTTTTCGAGTTTATCCTCACGTCCATTTCTCTGTCCCTTCAGAAGGTGAACTTGTGGGAGTGGGAACAGTGTGTCATTGAGCACAGCACCTGGAGGGCGCTCAGCGAATGAACCGCCATTCAGAACATCACGCTGGGCCCTGTGTGGGACTGGGGGATGGGCGTGGTGTGACTAGAGCAGCTGTCCCCAACAGGCCAATGACAATCTATCAATTGACGTCAAAATCATAGATGGCCACTCATCATCCTCATCGTCAACTGGTGCCTTCAGCCTCGGGGTCAAGAACCTTCCTCCTCCTACCCCCTCCAGCCCCGCTCTGTCTTCTGCCCACCCCGCAAGGCCACATCAGAGCAGGGCCTCTAGAAAATGTTAGAGCCACCTCTGTTTGTGCTTATGATCCAGTGGAGTGATTAGAACCTGCTGGTTTCTGGCGGCATCTGAGAACGTCAGAAAGTCAACTAAGCCAGTGCCATTCTGAGGGAGTGCACAAGGCGTCACGTCTGGGGGCTCGGTCACTGAAAAAGAGACAAAGCAAAATAAAAATATTAGTATACACAGGTGTGTGGTCTCACCTGGATCATGGACTCAGGGTTTCGGGGTTTGAGCAGAATACGTACATTGTTCCTTCTCAGGGACTATTTTAAAATGACAACTTATATCCGACTCGTGTTCTCTTACCCGTTTCTTCACCTCTTTGGTTCATCCTGGGTTTGCTTTCCTTTGCAGAGGCGCCGCTTCCAGGATGTAAGGTTATCTTAGGTTATTTCCACATCTGCTAAATCAGGGACCATATTCACCTTCGGCGCCAGGACTACCTGTCCCCTGGCGTAGAGCAGGTGTCCTAATGTTTGTTGGTGGAAACTACAGAAAAGTGAAGAGCAGAATAAATAGCTTGCTCTAGACCCTAGGACCAGAGCACATCGACTTGGATGAGGAGTGAGGATCTTGAGAACTGCCTTGTCCTCCAGGCCCTGGGCCTTCTCCTTCAGACCATGTCTGCTGGATTAACCCCGTTTCCCCGGGTTTATTTCTGTGCAGTCAGCTCTGTCCCTGGGCAAACCACATCCTCTCCACGGACTCCCCCCCTTCCCCGCCCCATCCACACTTAAACACGCTCAAGCCTCTAGTTCCTTTACTGTTCCAGCCATGAGCTACTTTGGCTTTCCCTTGAGAGCCAAACTTCTAGAGAGAGATTGCTTTCTTCTCTGTTTTCCACTGACTTCTCCATCTTCTTCGTCTCCCTCCACTCTTTCCATTCTGCCAGCATGACCTGCGATTTGTTAAATCCCATTGGGATTCTTCACGATCACGTGCTCGCCAGCATTCGTCACTGTTGATTACAGCCTCCCCGACAGAAACTCTCTTCCCTAAATTTCCACGTTCCAGCCTTTTCCCGGTGGTGCAGCTGCCTCTTCAGCTGCTCCTTATGTGTGTTTTTCGCTCACTTATTCTGTTCTGGCTGTGTTGTATGTATTACGGTTTTTAAAGACATGCTCTTCTCTGGCTGCAATGGCCTTCTTTTTGTTTTATGGATACAAACTTTATTGGACTCTTTTCATTTTCTTGTTGCAGTTGACATGTAATGTTCCATTAGTTTTAGGTGTACGGCATAGTGGTTAGACATGTATGTAATTTATGAAGTGATTCATTACAGAATTACTGACTGTATTTCCTGTGCTGGGCAGTGGTTTTCTAGGTGACATGTTATTCGCGACCACAGCATCGATTACTTTTGACATGCTCATGCAATCTAAATTTCCGTCTCCAGATCTGGACCTGGGTACCCAACCACATATAGGTATCTCTTCTTAATATCTTACATGCAACTCAAATTCAGTGTGTCCCAAACCGAACTCATAATCCTCTCCTAACAGGTGTCCTCCTCCAATGCCCTCCTTCCCAGCGAGTCCACTGTTGGACAGTCAGTGCTCTCGCTGAGAAACTACGAGCTACCCATGCTGCTTCGTCTTGTTCGTCCACCTTGCCAGCCCTTTGCCAGGTTCCCTTTTCTCCTAACCGCTTCTCAAATACAGCTCCTCTCTCCACCTTCACTCGTTAAACTATCGTAATGCTTTGATTCACCTGCTGCAGCAGTTGCCTCCCTGGTCTCCCACGATCCAATCGCTACTTCCCACTGCAGTAGAAGTAGCCTAAAACAATAAAGGTGACCCTTTTCATGTGACACCCTTACTTAAATGAAGTCGTGTGTCTGTGGTTCCCCATCAGCATCCTGCCGCGGTCTAAGTCTGGACTTCCCAGTGCTCTTTCCTCTCAGCTGTGAGAGCTACGAGGAAAACCAAAGCAGGACGGCAGCTGGAGAGTGATGCGAGGGCTGTCTTAGATCAGGTCAGGAAGGGTCCCTCTGGGCGAGACCGTTTGAGCAGAGACGACCGTGGCAGGGGAGGGAGACGTGCAGGTACGAGGGGAAGGAAGCTTCCAGACAAGGGAAATGGCAAGTGCCACAAGCATAAGATGGACATGATCTTGGTGGGTTCGGGGGCTAGGGAGGGGGCCAGTACAATGGGGGCCCGGTGGGGTGAGGTCACAGGTAGACTGGGCCCAGGTTACGCAGCACTGGTAGACCTCCTAAAGAACCCTGGATTATATACACTGAGCAAAATGGGAGGGTTTTGAGCAGAAGAGGGAAATGCTATGACTGATGTTTGAGCAGGAGTCACCTGGTTGCCTGGCAGGGCATAGACCAAAGGCAAGAGGAACACCAGGGATGGGGCTGTTTGGACGGTCGGACTTGGTGGCTGAGGGCTGCATAGTCACGGCCGTGGGAGTGAGGGCGGTATAAGTGACGGGACACAGGAGTTACTTCAAAACTTGCACAGGATTCACTTATATTTTTTAGTTTATATTTTGCCATGTATTTTGCACAACTATATAACATAAACCATTCTGATCATCATAACCATGGCAAACAAAAAACGCACAGAATAAAAATCGAATAGAAAAGTTGCATTTCCTGGAAATGATATCGAGATGAATAATAAATAAGGCTGCTCTTCTCAGAGGCCCTATTCACTCCTTCCATCCCCTCATTTGGTTTCTGTGACACCGATCCCGACGAACTTCTACACGTTAATAATATTAACTAACACCTGTTCGGTGCTGATTATGTAGCATTAGTTACTGCATAAACTTAAAGCAGGATTTATTATCTTGTTTAATTGTCAGAACTCTGTGCCTCAGTGTGTTCTTGATATCACCATTTTGCGAAGAGAAATGGAGTTTCAGGAGCTTGCCCAAGGCTCTACGGCTAGAAAGTGTCAGAGAAAAGATTGGAACTCAAACCTTCGAAGCATGACCTCTGGGGGCCACCCAAGGTTAAGTCACTGTAAGGGTGAGCTCATCCAGCCCTTTTATAAGCTAAGAGCAGGTTTTCAAGTGGACTGATGTTTTTGTTCATGATTTCACTCCCAGGAGATTCTGTGGCACACTGGTGTTCATGATACAGGTCTTGTTCTTGAATTTTAATATGTATGTATTTATTAAAATTACTTGTGAGACTCAGGTCAGTATGCAGTGTTAAAAAATCCAACACACATGCACATATGTTATATCTTCTTTTCTTCATCTGACTGTTATGTTGGGGTGTCAGACCCTTCCAAGGGACAGGTAGCGAAAGCTCCTAGAGATGTACATAACACAGACAAGGACCTGGTGAATAAGTGAGAGTGAGCCAGAGCCAACTCAGATTTGGAGATCGCCCAGAGCGTTTTGAAAACATTCTAAGCTTCTGCAATCCAAACGCCATGGGAATGAGAGTTGGAGCGTTTATCTGCATCTGGGGGCCAGCTAAGCTGCCATGTCCCCAGAGTGGCCGCGTCTGAGGTCTCTGTATTTACTGTGCAAGTATTTGCAGTGAGAACTGCGAAATAATTAAGGGACTAAGAATTTCTAAGTAGTGACGGGGTGGGAGAGTCCGCTGGGCAGCCTTCTGCCTGAGAGCTGTCCCTTTTTGCACAAACCTCCGCGGGGGTTGGGGTTGGGGGGCGAGCACCTAGCAAAGCAGGAAGTGGGGAAAGTGCAGAGAGCAGCGCGGGGGTGGGGGGAATCCAGTGCGCTGGGTATTGCAAAGGCAACGGGAACAAAACTAGGATTAGGCAGCGGGCGCATTGGGAAGCGCTCTGCATTTACCAAATGGCTCTGACTCAGAGAAACCATTGAATGGGGAAGAGAAGGGCCTTTTCTATTGAGGTGGGAAAGAAAAAGGCTTCAGAAGAAGCTCCCTCTTGGCGATAACACCAGAAAGAAAGAAAAAAAAAAGGAAAGGAAAAGATCTGGTTCAGGGCTGGCAAAAACTTTATGAATGTAAAGCTGAGGAGGGATTGGTGGTGAAGGCATACTTATTATAGCTGTGTATCATGTGTGTCATGTGTCATGCATGTGTAATCTTGTGCACATGGAGAAACACAAAAATGCACGTGTGAGTGGACTCTGGAGTGCCTCTGCGCAGAGTTCATTCGTTATTCACTCCTTCAGCCGTTCACTCCTTTGGTTTCTAGGTTGTGCCAGACACTCCGCAGGGCATCGGATATATAAAGATCACATCACACAGTAGCTTCTGCAAAGAAGCTCACAGTCCAGTGAAGGACCTAGTCCTTTGAATGCATGATTTTAAAGCTGGGATTGAGCTACATCAAGAGCGTTATGGAAACACGGCTTATGGAGCGTTATGGAGCGTTATGGGTTGGATTGTGTCCCGCCCACCCCTTCTCCCCCTTCCCCAAATTCAAATGCGGAATCTCTAATTCCAGAGGCCTCAGAA
>PVKM010029935.1:0-17531 GCA_004027735.1 Carollia perspicillata | reverse complement strand
TAGGTTTTAAATTATTTCACTGCAATAAAGAGGCCTTTCTCCCCCTCTTTATTTTCTTTTATTCCTCTATGTTTTAATGCTGCATTTCCAGTGACCTCTTATGCAACAGGAATTATTGTGAAATACAGAACATGTCCTCAATAGACACTGCAGATCAGTAAGGCCACACTTCTTGCACAACTCCCTTGAGGAGTTTGGGCCTATGTCACTGACCATTAGAACTGGCCTGGTGATTGGCTTCCAGCTGCAGGATGTCCCAGGAGTGAAACTGTGGAAATTCCAGAGTACAGGTCTCCAGAGTTCTTGCAGCTTCTGTCTCTGATTTCTTGGAGTGCTCCTGCTACCATGCAAAGGATTCTGGGCTTTACTGCTGAGTGACAGGAGAGAGAGAGAGGGAGATCCTGCCAACAAGCGACTCCAGCAGCACGCATGGCCCGTGCCTGGCACCCTCGGACCTGTCCACAGCTGTCTGCACACCCAGGCACCGTAGGCCTGAGCCCAGAGGGAAGGTCCTCCTTGTTCTGAGCCAGTTCGCCTCGGGCTGGTTGTCCACGCAGCCGAGGTAAGGGGCGCTCCATGACTGTCGGGTTGGACATGGGCACGTTGATTCCTCAGCACCTCTCCTCTCCCTTCGTGCTCTTGGGGACCCTTCTACACGGCCCCGTCCCCAGCGAGCGGCTGACAACCCCACAGACTGCACCATAGCTGCTCTTCTCCGCAGCTGTCCCGTGAAGAACCAGTGTCCTGGGCTGCCTTTGTGACCAAAACCTTTAGGGAAAAACCACCCCACCCTTGACAAATACCGAAGTGCTTCGACAGAGCAGTTTGGAAAGTCGGGCAGAGGGCTGGATGTCTGCGGGGCCCAGTGGGCCCGGCCCCAAGCTCACTGGTTTACTTGTTCCTCGGGGCGATTTTTTGCAATAACAAATAACTGCAGGTGTAGCCCTAAACTCCATGAACCCTTAGCACCTAGGCAGTCCCTGACCCATCGTAAGTCCTCGATAAATACTTGTGAGATAAAGAAAAGATGGCCACACAGACCTAGCTCTGTCCCCGAGTGAACGGGTGGTGTCCTCGGAGCTGCAGGGCGTCTGCCGCAGGCCCAGGTGCCGAGCCAGAGCGCTTCGCAGCTGCTTCTTCCGCGCGGCTGTTTCAGTGCATTTGCACGTATTTTATCAAAATTTGGAGGGCTTCTGCGGTTCAGGAATCTCTCAGGACGTTTACCACTTCCTGAGTTCATAATGCATTTGGTCTGGGTAAGAAACTAGCGACATGCCTAGTTCCCGGCGTGGTTGAAAACCTTCAACGGCAGAGAACACCACCAGAACACTGACCATTTAGACTTCTGTCTCAGTGTATTTGTCTGTAGCAGAAACACGAGCTTGTGCAGCACAAGGGTGGAGTCGGTGTTGCCCTCTGTTTCGCACTGTCCATGAAGAGAGCAGAGAACAGTCGCAACGCCAACCAGGGAGGGAGAACCGGCTCCGCAGTCAAGTTCATTCTGCTGCGCGGCCTCTGCGCACGCGCACCTCCACCGGCTCGGGCACTGCACCCCGCCCAGGCCGCGGAGGACAGCGGAGTCGTCGGCCGCCTCACTTTATGAAGCGATCATTTACGTCTGCCGTTTTCCTGTTTCTGCTGATCAGGCTAAGCATCGCATAGTTTTGGTTTTTTTTTTTCTCAGTTGATTTAAGGGGAGAAAAACAGAAAATACATCTTTTTAACTGGCTTTTTCTAGTGCGCCCCCCCAGCCGTGGGTCGTTCTCGCCAGCTGCTGCGCTGCAGCTCAGACCGCCCGTGGGGATCGGGAAGCCCTCTGCGTGCTATTTTTCAGGATACATGCTCTGCAAAGC
Source organism: Carollia perspicillata (assembly GCA_004027735.1). NCBI lineage: Eukaryota > Metazoa > Chordata > Mammalia > Chiroptera > Phyllostomidae > Carollia > Carollia perspicillata. The sequence continues at coordinate 15,678 of PVKM010029935.1, read as the reverse complement.
TGGAGGAAGGGAGAGCTTTATCCTGCATTCACCCGGCGCTCTTCCCTTCCTCCTCCGTCGTAAACAAGAGCTAGGAACAGCTCCTACTAAGAGTGGAGGAGAGGGGTGGTAAAAAAATCACCAGGCACCGGGCCAGTGCCCATAGTGCGCACCCTAAATACAGAGGACTTTTCCTTTCCTGGGCGCAATGCAGAACTGTTATTACGAGGCTCAAAGGCAACCTAGTACAAAAAGGGATTAAGGGTGTTACATATATTTTTTCTCTAATCTTCATACTTTTTACAGTGCTAGGGCAATAAGAAACCCCCCATAAATATATATGGATTTAAGTTATGCAGATAATTCAGTAACTTCTTAAAAGAATAGGCAGTTAAGAGAGAATGATGGGCCCTGGCCAGGTAGCTCAGTTGGCTAGAGCATCATCCCGACACACCAAGTTTATGGGTTCGATCCCCAGTCAGGGTGCATACAAGAATCAACCAGTCAATGCGTGAATAAGTGGAACAACAAACCGATGCTTCTCTCTCTCTTTCTCTCTCTAAAATCGATAAATAAAAAGAGAGAGAATGATGAATAACAATAACAGTGAGAGCCCCTCAAATGGCAGGCTGATCAATCACCCAAGGCACTAACTAACAAATCTGAAATAATCTCCTAACACTCCCAAACGCAGGCATCTTAGGCCCCAGGATCTGTTTCCTGGAGACCCGCCAAGCCTGCACGTCCGCTGCCCCTCCCGTCGTGCGTCGTGCACGTGCACCACTTGCGGGCTGGTTTTCACTGCACCGCTCACTGCGGGGAGCGCTTGCTTGGCGCTGACAACCCCGTCCAGTGCAGATGTCGACAGCACACCACTCGTGGGGGCTTCAGCAGCAGAACGGAGGGCCGTCCTTGCCTTCTCACGCTCCCAGGAGAAAAATACCACGCGCTGGGCAGGTCCAACGACACACATTGGTGCCTCCCAGTTCTGGGGTCAGAAGTCCCAAATCCAGGCTGAAGTGGATTGAGTTGCTGGCGAGGCCTCTCTCCTCCGCTGCACAGGGCTGCCTCCTGGTCAAGTTCTCCTGTGGCCTGTTACAGCCACAGGGACGGGGCTCGGGGGAGAGCAGAGGGGAGAGGGAGAGGAGGAGGGCAGAGGGGAAGAGAGGAGAGGTGGGGAGAGAGAGAGACTGACAGGAAGATGCAGGGGTGAGAACTGTGTCGCTTCTATAAGGACACTAATCACTTTGAGTTGGGACCCTGCCCCCACCCTCATGGACACTTAACTGCTTCCTTAGAGACCCCGTCTCCAGATAGAGGATTTCCTGCAGGGGTACAAAACCATTTCAATGGGAGGAAGGTAGAGTTTCAATAAATGACGATACGCATCTATGAGAACAACAGGACAAAACAATAAAACAGACCTCCACTTAAATCACATACAAAATATCAACTCAGAAAACAGACTGTGAACCTCCAAGCACCAGGCTAATCAGAGACTGGCCAAGGCCGGGGTGATTTCACCTGGGAGGATACACAGAGGCAAACACTCACATGAAAAGCGTTCGACACCGTGTCCGTCCAGGAAGCACTCGTTACAACCGCAGAGATATCACTGCCTGGCGTCGGAGCCACTAAAACGAAACGATGACACCGCTGCCGCTGTTATGGACCCGGGGAAGCGGCGCTCTGACACCTTGCTGGCGGGAGTGTCAGACGGTGCGGCCACTCTGTGTACACCACACATTCCCACCTTGCACTCCCGGCCCCCCTGCACACACGTTCACACAGAAATCTGTATGGTAAGTCCTCGCTTAATGCCATTGATAGGTTCTCAGAAAACGCAACTTTTAGCCAAATGATGCATAACGAACCCAATTTCCCCCAAGGTTAATTGATATAAACAAGAGTTAAGTTTCTGTGACATATTTCTTAAGGAACAAAAAATAACAAACTTCCAAATAAAGACCCAAACATTTCTATTATTAACATTGAAATAAATGTGAGTTATACATACTTTAAGGAAGGTGCATAAAACCAAGAAAGAGACCTAATTTCCCACCCAGTTATTCCATTTCAGGGTCTTGGATGGCGGGAGCCTGTCCCTTCAACTCAGGGCACAAGGTGGACCCACACATGTGCGCACTCTCTCCCCCTGCTGCCATGTTCGCACCTCCCCCCCCATGGAGGGACCGTGCAGGTGCGCCCATTCTCCACTGTGCACAGCTCTGGGGGGGAGGGGGGGGCGGGAGGAAGCAGGGAGCCCAGGCAACCCCCGTGGAGCCGTGGGGGGGACTTGCCACCCGCACACAGACAGCAGCCCCGGCTGGGGTCAGAGTTTCTTCCTTTTCAACGCTCTAACAAACAACATCGAACAATTCATGAGAACGTTTACGGAAGCTTATAAAGAACTGTTTTAAAACATTAAACCTGCAAATATTTTTCCCAATATCCTTTCTGCCCCCCCTCCCCTTTGCGAACACTGTCCCGCGCTGGGCCGTTCACATTTGTGCCGCAGCCTGCACCTGCTGGGCTCGCTATTGAAGTTCGTTTTGCCGTCCGTGTTTCATTTTGGATGGTGCCTGGGTCTAAATTTAATTTTTGACTATTTCCCCCCCAAATGTGATGAAATCTATAAGCTGACAATTCCAAGAGACTTAAAAAGAAGAAGTTTACTCATAGCAGCCCCACACTGGAACCCACAAGATGCCCTTCAAGTGAACAGTCGATCAAACTGACACATTCGTGCTGCAGGGACTACGCAGGAAGGAAACGAGGAAGCTACTGGTACACTCAGCACCGTGGCTGACACTCCTGAGAATCACGCTGTGGGAAAAGCAAATCCAAGTCTTATGCTGAGGGACCTACGTAGCCACAGGTCAGAGTCCGAGGGAAGGAAAAGCCACCTGGCATTCTTCCCAGGGTCCCCGTGGGGTGTTGCACTGAATCCCCATCAGTACGTGCATCCGGGGAAACTGCCTCTGGCCAAGGAAAGAACCGCCGAGGAGGATGAGAGCGAAATGGCTGGGAGGAGGACCTGCTCTCGCCAGCCAGAGCGGGGAAGCTCGCCTCCCGGAACGGCCCAGCATGGGTGCAGGGGCTGGCGCTGCCCGGGCGGCGGTGTAGCTGGACGAGCACGGCCGTGGCTGTGCTAGGAAGAGTCATAAAGGCTCCCCTCCCCCAATCACACTGTTTCCGAGCATCCTGGAATAAAGTTCACGAATACTGACAGTAATAAAAAGTTAGCACACAGCAAGTAAAAATTGACAAACTCTGAAATGTATTTTAAAACTTTTGTGCATGCAAAAAAAAAAAAACCTAGGAAAATGACTCATCGTGAGGAGCTGAATCTATCAATCAATAACTCAACCTATCATCAATGAAAACCGACCCAACACTGACACAGTGAGAGCTCGTTAAAGTAGTTATAATAACGGTATTTCCATGTATTCACAAAGTTAAGTGAAAACATGACAGGCATACAAAGACCTCAATCAGACTTCTAGATGTAGGAATCTCAATGTGCGAGATGTAAAGTTTCCTGAATTGAATTAAGAGTTGATTTGACTTCGCAAAAGAAAGACTGGTGAACACGAAGACTTAGCCCCAGGCACCATCCAAAATGAAACATGGACAGCAAAACAAACTTACAGAGTGAACCCAGCAGGCGTGAGCTGCCGCACAACTCCGAACAGCACAGTACGGCGCAGTGTTTCCGAAGGGGGAGGGGCAGAAAAGATATTCGAAAAAATATTTCCAGATTTAATTTTTCAAAATCAATTCTTTTCCACTTAATTTTTGCATATTTTTTTCAAGTTTAATGAAATCTATAGAACTCACAATTAAAGACTTAAGAAAATTTCCCTAAGCACAGGAAACACCAAGAAAAGAGCACCAATGAACACCACACCCCGGTTAAGTCCACTCCGAGTCAGCCAGGCCAACCCGACCGTCCAGGACGCATCTGCGGCTTCTCTGGCTCTGCCACTAGCGCACGACACTGCAGCAGAGCACACGGCCCGGGCTGCCACCCTGCACGGCAACGACCGTTGTCTCCCCGGCATTGTGGGTCAGCGGTGGTCCGGCCGCAGGAGCTTCTGTCGCTGGGCCTCTCACAGGCGGCAACAAAGTCATTAGCCAAGGCCGCTGCCACTCATGCTTGGCTGGGCCGTCCTGCCCCCACGCCCGCTCCCTGGCTGTTGTCCTCCGTGACCCTCGGCAGGAGCATGCGCCCGTTCCCAGGCAGGCTTTCCTCCGGTGGCCCGCGACACGGCCTGTGTCTTCTCCCAGAGCAAGGGAGAGAGAATGGGGCAGAGAGAGCCCCCGTCTCCTCGGGCCTGGTCTGGGGAGCCAAATCCCCTCACTGGCACCGACTTCCATCTGTTAGGAGAGAGTCCTTGGGTCCACTCCACCCTAGAGAAGGAGGCGGGGACACGAGAACGGGAAGTCTGGTAGGCAGGCTCCGCGGGGCCACTGTTAGCCGCTGCTCCTCCCTGGCCCTTTCCCGGACTCACCCCTCATCTCCGTGGCACTGAACCCCCAGCTCCCAGTGGCCGCTAGCAGCACAGAGTAGACACGGACGTGTTTGCGGCATGGCCGAGCCAACAGAGCTGCGCAGGGTCTGACCCCCTGGAAAACTCACTGTACGATCAGGTGCACGGGGACAGCAGCTTGGACATCACCATTCAGACGCCACCGCCATTAACAGTCAGAGGCTTGGGAAGATCAGTGGTCCGCGCGTCTCCTGCAGCCTGTTCTTTGCAGAAGCCGAGGGTGGAACTCCAGCTGAATTCATGAGTGGGTGTATTGAATGTTATTTATTTCACGTTTCAAACAATGTAATGAGATAGATTTTTTTGTTTCTTTAAATCATTCCATGGTGGCCTGTGCTTTTGTGGGGAAAGAAACAACAGGAGAAATTCTTTTCATGGTCTTGGGATGGGAGATTTAACTTGGAGAATTCTTCCAGCATTTTATAAACTGCTTGTATTTATGTAGTAATGAAAAAATATAAATCTACCCATATTTCACTGCCGGGGAAATAAACGCAGCCTCGTCCGGGGAGGCAGCTCTTTAATCGTGAAATGCGCACCATTTGGCAGCAGTGAATTAGCCATTTGTCTCCAAACACGACTCCTCCAGGGCTCTGGGGGCCCAGCTCCTCCAGGGGCCTGAGCGTGAGGCGAGTGTGGGTACAAAAGGGCCCCAGTGTGTCCGTTCCAGATCACACTTAGGGAAGACCTAATTTGAGTGATTCTCTCATTTCAAACGGCGCCATGGAGGGGTCCCTCAGAAACACACTGGTCTTCAGCCTTCGCACACCTGGTGAGAGACAATACGCTTCTGTCATCCTGGGCTGATCTTCGGGTTCTGGCGGAGACGCTTTTCCAGGTCGCGGAGCCCCATGTGGCTCTCTGCTTGGTTTCCGCATCTGTCTCCAGGTTCCCTCACTTTGGGTGTTGTTATCCGAAAAGACAGCAGAGAAAAAGGGTCAGCGTCAGAATAGTCAGAAATGCAAACAATGAAACACACCCTGGAATTATTTTTACCACGAGTGCGGCCATTCGTCTTAACGCGGCCTGTCCGTTATCACTGCCCCTCTTCGTCCAAGCAGGCCGATCTCATGTAAACGCTGTGATGGCTGGGACAGTCTGGCTGAGGGGACAGCAGCAGCATGAATCTCTCTCGCTGGGCATTGCACACGGTGGTTTATGAGTCTAGTCTTGCAGGTCTTTAAAAAATCACATCCTTCCCAGCTGATGTGTATTTTTCGATCAGCTTCACCACATTTACCCTCTGACCCCCTCACTTAGCTGATACGGAGAGGGGGCCTGTAACCAGCAGCGCGAAATCACGGTTCATCTTTCATCTTGTCCTCCAAAGGGATTTCACGTTCCTCGGGCATCCCTTACATTTCAAGATGATGCTGTTGTTTAAAAGATCACCCCCCCCCCCGAAAAACAGTGATAGTGGACCTCTGTTTAAAGAAAGTCACGTGAAGATAGTAACAGTATAATTTCTTTTTAATTTTGATCTTCTAGAAATAAAAAATGATCTTTGGAGATTCATCTCATAAGAAACACTAAAGTTCTAATACATTATTTACATTAAAAATAAAAGTCAAAGGATGCGAATAGATATATAGAACATATATCTGACTTTAAAATCAAATTCACTTTCCAAACCTAAATCAGTAAGAAATAAAAAATAAGAAAATAGGGCTGTGAACCAAAGTGTCGCTGGTTCGATTCCCAGTCAGGGCACAGACCTGGGTTGCAGGCTAGGTTCCCAGTGGGGGGCCATGTGAGAGGCAACCACACATTGATGTTTCTCTCCCTCTCTTTCTCCTTCCCTTCCCCTCTTTCTAAAAAGAAATAAATAAAATCTTTTTTAAAAAGTAAAAAAAGAAAAGAAACACTTTAAAATAAAATTGAAATTAAAGATTTTAAAATAATCATAAACTTAATTTTGTTACATCCAAAGGAAAAATAATTACATCAAATATACCTGAGAATAAACAATGAATTATTGTAGAAAGAATCTATGTAGATAGATAATATAAATACTAAAATTTAATAGAAAGGTAAATAAAACATGACTTTTAGAGAATTAGATGATTAAAAAAACTATTAAAATGCTTAGCTTCATAATCAAAGGAAGTTCAATTAACACAAAAATATAACTTTTTGTTTGAGAGAGAAGTGAAAAATTTTTAAGTGGTAATATCTGGTAGTGGAAAGGTTGGAATAAAATGAGCTTTCTCATATACTTTTGAAAAATTTGACATTTTGAGAGATGGCAATTTAGCTCTCTCTCTTTCTTAAAATATTCATCTCTTACATAGTAATCTAAGAAAGACTTGAAGTAAGCAAAGATTTTGATTAGGTATGTTCATCAAACATTATATCTAATACTAAAAGTTTAGAAGCAGTAAAATACCATGGCAAATTACGAAATTATCAAGTGTTTACTTCATAATAAAAGCATCAAATTATGAAATATTATAACTATCCTAATTTATTTTTTCAACGATTATTTAATTACATATAAAACTCATTCTGATTTATTAAGGAGAAGAACATCATAACCATGTTCATATAACAATAGGCAGATTGGTCTACATTTTCCATGTGTGTATATATAAAAATGTGTGTATATATAAAAATAATACTGCATATTTTATTAGAATACAATAAATATATAATGTTATATATGATATAATATATATCATATAATGTATATAGTATATGTACATTATAATGTGTATATAATGTTATATATAAACTAATAATATGCAATATATACTTATAAATACCAAGTAATATATAAAACTACCCTACATTGGAGGGAATGAAGTAATGTGATGATTTTTCTGAATGAGCTGCATATCGTATTTATGAACTGATCTCTGGATGTATGTTGCTTAGGATGGGAAGTGTTAGTCTGAAAGGTTTTTGTAAGTTCTGAGCATGTTGCGAGCTATTCGTAACAGAATATTGTCCTTCAGGTTAAATATGACCAGTCCAGCCCTTGGGCAAACGGCGGTGGGGAAAGGCACTGGGAACGTTTGGCGTGGGTGGGAAATACGATGGAATGTTTCAAGAAGTTCAGAATCTAGGAGGCAAGACAGAGTGCGCTGAGCGTGGACGCCCCTCCTTTCTTCTGAGGAGGCCTCTGTTCTCACCCTGGAAACGAGGCCGATGGACATACTAGGCGGGAGCTGTCCTCGAGAGGGGTCAGGCTGCCGGGCCCTCAGGGAGTGCCTTCCCCTGTCACTTCGCTGGCTCCAAGGGGTCCTGTCACCCTTCTGTGTCTCAGGACGTCCCCAAAGCAGTGGTGAGAGTTAACCAGCTGGACCGCACACACACACACAGGCGGAGGTGTCTGTGGAAGGACCCAGAACAGGTGTCGAATCTGCCCTGCCACCCAGAGCTTCTAATCGTGTTGGAATAACAGCAACAAATAAGTAAATAAAGAAAAGAACCGTGACTTTTACTTTATTTCCTCTTCCTATTTGTTTTTACAAGGCAGAACATCATAGGATGCCGGGTTGTGTAATGTTGCACCTGGAAAGGGGTAATTATTAAAAACTGTTAAATTTTATGACAGATTTATTATTCTCATGAGGTTACTGAAGTAAATTTTTTGAGACATTAAGATGCTGCCATTTATCTACATAACTAGCCCTACTTTGTACAACTGGCACCTTAAACGTACATACTAAGCAAAGAAATTTCCCCAAACATAAAAACATTTACTGTAAGCTAAACATTTCTCCATATCTTAATAGAATGCATGTGTAATAAATCAGTCTTTTAAATATTTTAAACTCTGCAAAAACCAGTTAAAATGATTATACAATTAAATAGCGTTCTTATTCTAAAATGATTTATAAAGAATATTAGTCTCATGACTTTGCAAGTTTGGCTGTTTTTTCCTTTCTCCTTTTCCTCGCTGTTTGGCCTTTGTTCTCTGCCTTGCAATCCCTGAGGATCTTCTGGAAACTTTGAACCCATCTCAGCTGTACTGGAGGAAACTGAGCTAGCATGTCTGCCTGTATGTAGTAGTATGGGATGTTTTTGTAAAATAATGCATATTTTCCATACTGCAATGCAATGCATGTTTTTTGCAAGCAAAAAATAAAAGTAGTATATATATATAATCTTTCAATTCGATAATAACCTTTTTACTATTGTGATATATCACTATATACATTATATATCACTATATATAATATATCTATCTTTTGTATACTTGTTGATGCAAATAGACGAGTATGCTAATAACATACTGAATCATATTGCACATGTTTTTGTGACCATTATTCTATAAACTCATTTTATCAAGTCAATGACAATGGTGGCAAAGAGGTTGGCCCGTGAGTATAACCTGTTTATTCAGCCTATCCATCACCCTTTCCACATCTAACACTCTAGTAACACAGAATGTTAAGTAACACAGTAGGGAACATAGATAGATGCCCCCACATATATTTCTTTGGTCTTCTAAACTTATTATTGAAATTTCCCTCCAAAGAATCTAGGAGTGTCATTACTGTGCTATCGAAGAAAACACCTTCTTTGATGCATATTATTCCATTGTTATATTTTCCACATTCCCTTTATTCCACAGATAGCGGCAGAGGAAGTTATCTGATTATATGCCTTGTTTAGTACAGTGATTAACACATCTATTAACATAGTAAGAGTTGAAGAAAATTGTCAGAGACGGTTGAAAAGTGTAGTAACCGTTAATAGTTACCAACTGTTCATAATGCATTTAGTTTAATTTGCATGGCAAAGTAGACTGTGAGACAGCACTAGGCAAGATGAAAGTTTGCCAACAGTAATGATCTTTTTGCCTCACCAGCCCTGATGGATGCCCACCGTGGGTCTGACAGGGGTTCTCGCGGCACTGTGGTGTTCGTGGTTCGCTTCACCGTGGGGCTGCCTGCCTTCCTCTGGAACAGCGGCCCCAGCCACTGTCCCCGGCAGAACTCACGACTCAGTGGCTCACTAGCTTTTGTGCAGAAACCTGTGTGAATTCAGGAAAGGCACGCCTGAGTGTCCGTGACGGAGGCCACGCGTCATCAGTGGGAGAGGGGGAGAGATTGCCCAGATCATTACAATTTTCCACGTGGGAACTTCTATCCTAAAACAAACCAACCAAGTCCTGGGGCTCTGTGGCGAAGGGCCCCCCCCCCCCGATCTCTAACGAAGCTTGGGCCACTGACTGGAGACCGGGGATTAGCGGGTATAGAGGGTCTGGAGCCAGGGCAGCCGTAGCTCCAAGAGACCATATTCACCTCCTTTAGAACTGTTTTCTGCAGAAATTTGTGTGGTCAAACATTTGGGATTTTGGGTAATCTGAGAAGAGAGAAATGACATTTCAGTGTAATGCTAAATTTACTTATGTCCCATTGCGAGTGGTATTGATGAAAGAGTTTCTTTTCTAACATCTTTGTTCAGAATCCTTGGACATTTTTCTGTTGTGCTGTTGGTCTTTTTCTATATTTTATTTCCCTTTTTCAAAGGTCTTGAGTTAGGTTTCTCAATATTGTATTTTTGTTCTTTCTCATAATTGATATGACTCTTCTAGGGTATGAATTTTCCTTTGAAAAAATACATTCCTATTCATTTTTTCATCGTTTGTGACACATTTCTTTTCATCCTTGTTCTTTTCTGGAAGTTTTAAAGTTCGGCATGTTGTTCCGTTTTTTACCAAAGCAATTTTAGAGATTTTTCCTCTGTGTTTGTGCTGCCCTGTGGTCAGCACGGATTGACCCGGAGATGGTTGCAAACAAAGGGCTCCTTGGAAGGAGTTCCCCCTGAGGTCCGCCCCCGCCTAGCTCCCTGGTGAGGGCTTTCTGTGTCACCATTTCCTGTTTCCCTCAGAAACCAGCCCTTGTTTGGCTGGGGTTCCCTCCTGGGAGTGGATTTCACTGCTGGCTTCGGATATCTGACAGTGACATTCCCCTTGCTCTTCTCCACACCAGGATTTGTGAACGGAATTTATTGGGGTGACACTGTCACTAAAATACAGGTTTCAAGTGTACAGTTCTGCATGCCTCACCTGACTATGGCATTGTGCACTGACCGTCCAATGTCCTCCCATCACCATCTACGCCTGCTTACCCTCTCCCACCGGCCCCCTTCTCTCTGGTCATCACACACTGCTGTCTATCTGTTGTATCTGTGAGTTGGTTTTTTTTTTTTTTTTTTTGCTTAATTCCTTCCCCTCCCTCAAGCCCCTTCCCTCTGACAGCTGTCATTCTGTTCTCGGTCTACGAGTCCATTTCTGTTTTGTTTATTTATATTGCTCCTTAAATTCCACATATAGCTGAAATCGTAGAGTACTTGTCTCTCTCTGACTCGCTTATATTTTGAAAAACTCTCCCACGGTTTCTGCTCATTTTCTGTAGCGACACTTGGGTCTAATTTGGGATTTGCATATTGTCTGAAAATTTCCAGATTTGAGTTTTTGTTGTTGGTTGCCTTATTCTTCTACAGGTTTCCAAGGAAAATGATTTTATATAGAAAATTTTATGTATAATACGTTTTTCATTCATTTATGAGCCACTCGTGAGCAAACACGCCACGCTACATTGGTGTAAAGTGGTTACGACGCAGTGGAGGAGATGCATATGCAAAAAAGACACAGTCTTTTTAATGTGATGAGAAATTTCTGTGGGAGAAATAAAATTTATATTAACAGAACTATGAAACAAAAAAGGAAGTTTCTTAACAAACTGCTTTTTAGACTTTCCGAGATAATAAAGATACACATTTTTCCCTTAGAACTGAGGTATTGATGAGGAAATGAAATAAGTAGTTAATTTGCATTTGATAATAGAGAGGTTAGAGGCTTAGAACTTAGTCTTTTGTTTAAACCAGGACACAAATTGCCTCAAGAGTTTCCTCGGAACATCCAGTCACCCCTGGAACAGAGGGCGGGGAGTCAGCAGGATTCAAGGTCGCTGTGTCCTCGCTGGTCCTCTGGGTCTCCCCCTCTGGCTGTCCGTGTCGCTCTGGGATGAGGGAGCTGTGTGTGACCAGGCAGCTGCTTGAGCACACGTGTCCGACTTTGGGCCAGGGACAGGTCTGAGCTCTTCGAGGAATGGCTTCGGACGAAGGAGCACGCGTTCCTGCGCCTGCTCACGGGCTGGGGAGCAGGCCCGGGCTCGGCTAGCCCTGTAGGCGGGTAGAGCAGAGGGTACAGTCTGTGGCAAGTCTCTTCTCGTCGCTTCTGCCTCTCAGAGAAAGAAGAGCCCACGTCGCCAGCTGAGAGTGTGAACGAGGCAGGGCCTGAAGGTAGACATCAAATTTCCCTCTCTGCAGTTACGGCTCCACGTGATGGGCTGAGCTTTAGAATGGGAAGCATAGGCCATTGGCCCCTGTCCCTGGGTAGCAGAAGGCTCAGCAGCCCCTAAGCTATGACCCAGAGGCCAGGCTTGAGCGTCTGGTTGTCCTGGACTGGCAGTGCCCGGGGGCTGGCGGCGGGAGCTGTGCGGGCCATGGCGGTCCCACGCAAGGACTTCAGTCCCCGAGTGGTTTGCCAGGCCCCTGCCCTGGAGGCGGTCGAATCCAATCCGGTGGCCGCCGTGGCTCTGTGTCCCGGCTTCAGGCAAATTGAAGGAGCAGCGGGGAAGAGGGGGGCCCAGGGTGCTCGGCAACCTCCCCGCACTCTCCATTCAGGGCATGTGAACCATTTCCAACTCCCTTCGGGTTTCTACCGGCTTTCCCTGCTCGTCTGAAGAAGGTGCCACTTTCAGGCTCGCTATCTCTCTGGAGTGTCCAAAGCGGGATTTTCATTTCCGTGTCCCGATTTGTCTTCCCGATGTCCCTCTTCTGGCGGGAGGGCGCTGCAGGGGAGAGGCGGGTGCAGGGCCCAGGCCTGGGGGCCACCAGGCTCCAGCACTCACCTCTTTGGTGGCTTTGGGCGAACCATGGCTTGTCATGTCCTTTGCCTGTAAAATGGGTACAGAGTACTTACCCCACAGAGATACTGTGGAGATGAATGAGGCATAATGTGCATAAAGTAGAAAAGTCCAGAATAAAAATGGTGCTGCATAAATAAATGTAGCTGATACAATTTATCCTTTATTGAGTGCTTACTCCATGGCAGCTACTGTGCTAAATAATTCATGTATGTTAACGTGTTTATCCCTCACAAGCGCCCGCTCACACGGGCACTATGGTGGTTGACACTGAGATAGCACGTGAGCTCCCCCTAACGCCACACCTGGGGGTAGCGGATTGCTTGTCGAACGTGGTCAGTCCGACCGCCGAGTCCTCGAACACGGCTCGTTCTGCTCGGTGCCAGCTCCTCCAGGGCTTCCGCCCACTGTGCTGGAGCCGGCCCGCACTCCTGCGGCCCCGATCTAGGACTCAGTAAGAAAAAGAGCAGAATTCATCCTCGGGACAAAAATGACTTGCAGGGAAATGAGAAACTCAAGGAGGGTCGGTATAATCATAGTTTGAAAACAGCACATTTTTATTTTAAATTATAGAATTAACTCGTTTTAAAGTTTCGAGCTTGGAAAATGAAGCTCTGACACAGGAAAACTGTCCCCATGTCCAGAGATGAAAAAAAAAGTGAATTAAATAAAGCCGTAAGCAATATAGCAATTCTTAACATTTGTGCGTGTTTGTCAGGGTGGCGGGGGGTGGTAATCCTTATGCTTGAGAGTGTAAATAGATGCAGAAAAAGCAAATCAAAATTGTAGAAACACCAAAAAGGTATACCTTCAGTGAAAAAATGATCAGCAATGACGTGAGTTCCACGGGCCATCATAGACTTTCCAGAGAGCTCTTGAATTTTTAAAGATGTTTACAAATTAAAGCTAAAAGGTCTGAAACCCGTGTTCTCCCCACATCCCACCGAGGCTCCGGGTGTATTAAATAATGAGCTAGAAGTTTGCAGGAACCACTCGGCGGCAATTGCAAAGCATAAACCATAATTAATTACATTAAGCAATCTCTACTTAGATGAAAACAAATCACTTGAGTGCTGCCTGTTTTTAATGATTCGGCCTGTCACTCAGCACGAGGACGGGGCACTGATGAAGTGGTTAGAAGTCCACCGAGGGCCTTTCGCAGCAGAGCGCCAGTGCATTTTTTCTTGCCAGAGAAATGTCGTCCTTATTAATAATGATTCTGAAACACTCACGGTAATCAATGACGGACATCATAAAATGTATCAAAAAGGGGGGAAGACTATGGTACCGATACCAGCATTGTGGAGGTACAAAATGTCTCTGAAGCAGGGATTTTCGACCCTCCCTCTCGCAGCCCACGTAAACTAATCCCGAAAGCTCTGCGGCACACCGAAGCCTACATACAGGCTGAGAACTAGAAAACCAAAATGATAACCGAATACCTGAGGACCGAGAGTTTTTCAATAATCGTGAAATGTATCGATGCTAAACAGGAACACAGTAAGTACGAAAAATCCACTGATAAATGCATTACAGTCCGAGCGCCGAAATCAAAGGTAAAGGTCAGGGAAAAATGAACGCTGGGAAAGGTAAACTGGTAGGTCAATATGAACGCACATTGACTGTTGAAACGAGAGTAATAACCGTGTCTATTTCAATAAAACACATGGCGACATTGACACAAAGATCAAGGGAGAGAAATTTTTTAACTCTTTAAAACGTTTGTATTATTCTGGGCATGGGAAAATTAATAATTTAGGAAACAAGCTAGGACGTTAAAGTGTAGATTTTCATACAGAATTTAATTATAAAATAATAACAAAAATAATTCAAGCTATTTCAAAAGAACCCAAGAGGAATAAGGAAAAGAGAGGTAGGACACATGCAAACCAACAGTGAGAGGAGAACTCGAAGGCACCACAGTAGCACCAGGTGCGGATGGATTCGGTGCTTCCTAGTGACAAATTAAACGTTGTTCTCCTATCGACATCGGTGTCCTAAGTCGCAAATCTGCAAAGTTGCTGTTAAAGTTGGGACTTCGGTGAGTGCCCACGGTTTGAGGGTGTCCACAGAGGAAACCAGTGACAACGGGAGTGAAACGCGGAATACGGTGGTGTCAGGGAGGTCGCCGACGGCGAGCGTTGCTGGACGGAGAAGGCTCGGGAAGTCGGGATTCTGCCGGGGGTGGACCAGAGCAGGACAGGACGGGGTCCCTGCACTCGGAACCAGGGTCTGTTCTTTCGTGTCCTCAGAAAGGGCGTTCTTTGCGGACTTCGGGTGGAGGGTGTACATGCAGATCGAAGCGTCAGTCACAGGGGATGGCAGACGTAAAAACCAAGGACACTGGGGACACTTTCCAGAAGACTGGCTGTTGGAAAGATTGACAGTGTGGCCGCCCCGAGAGAGACTGAGCGGGAATGGAAGCTCTTGTGTTTTAGTGAGTGACAATAGAACACATGCTTTCAAGAGATTTTTATCAAAACGTAATGCACACACAGAAAAACACATAGACGATAAATGCACAGATAGATACTTTCTAACAAGGTGAAACACGTGTGAAGCCATCATTCCTTCACGACACTTACACCCCACAGGACACCAGGGCACCCCTCCAGTTTCTTCCCAATCAGCACCCCTTACAAAGGAGAGCAACTTCCGGATTCCTATCACCATCTTGAGTTCTGCGCTATTGAACTTGATATAAATGAACTCCAACAGCATGCGTTTATTCATTCCTGGTTCTTCCACTCATTCTTATGTCTGTGAAACTCATGTGATCCAATGTAACAGTTCACTCGCTTTCACCGCTACGTAGAATTACGATGTTTTCAATATACCATATTTTATTTATGCAACCTATTTTAATAAGCATTAGATTATTTCTGGTTTTGTTCAATTATGAATAAGATGCTTAATATTCTGTAACACCTTTTTGTGGAAAAATGTTTTCAATGTTTTTTTAAATTACGTCAGTGCCTGGAATTGCTGGTCAAATCTTTCTGCCTGTGTTCAGCTCTAAAGGTATCACCAAGCTTAATATCGAAAATAGTTGCACATTTTTATACTCCTACCAACAGTAAATGAAGATTCCAGCTATTTTACACGTTTTGCTAAAACTTGGTCATAGCCATCTTTTAAAAAAATTTTACATTGTTCTAATAGATATGCAGGGATTTCTCATTATTGTTTTAAGTTGTGTTTTCCTGATGAATCATGAAGCTGAGTGTCTCTTTATGTATTTGTCGTCCATTTGTTTATCTTCT
>PVKM010029934.1:0-17526 GCA_004027735.1 Carollia perspicillata | reverse complement strand
GGGCGGACTGGGTGTGGAGTGTCAGGCACAGAAGTACCTGGGGCAACACTGAGGCCTTCCTGGCTTGGGTGGCTTCAAGAGTGAAAGAAGGGCTGAGGCAGTGAGCATTGGATGAAAACCAGGTCAGGGAGGAAAGATTTGGTTTCTTTTTTTTTCTCTTTTTCTTTTAATTTGATGAGTTTGAGACACTTGTGGAAAATTTGCTTAAATACATAGGTTAGGAGTATAATTAGGAGAGCGAAAATTGTAAAAATGTTTGTGGGCCTAGATAACAGGGGTGTTCCAGCTAGCACTGTTACATGTCTCTGTAAACTCTGCACTGTATGCCACAGGTGGCAAAGAATACTGAAAATGCTCTATTTAGAAATGATTTCAGATGTTTCTGAGATCATTTACATGGGTTCATTGTAAACACGGCCATTTTTATTGGAGTGTGTCTTAGAGTGACATCTGTTCGAAGTTTACTCCTCAGCAGATCCACCCGGAGTCAGAAGACAAACCTAAGGCACTTGGAGGGGCAGCAGAAGCATCCGTCTACACGCACAGGAGTCCTTCATGGGACTGGCTGGTTCCCTAGTACGCTCTGCCTCACAGTCACAGGGCAGGACAAACAGGACTGTCTCCCTGAGCAAACACGGCCACGCCAGGAACTGTGAAATTTGGTCTCTATCAAAAAAGTCCCCAGAGAGCCTGAAACTCATTTAGAGCTGTTTCATAGAGAACTCATTTGAGGAACATGACTGGCCTTGTATAGCACCTTTAAAATAACAACTTTCCATTAAGCTGTGAACACTAAGGAAAACATTTCTCACAAATATTTTTTAACCAACTTCCAACAGAGGGTTGCCTTATCCAGCCACGCTGGCTGGAACACTGCTCTCGTTCTGCGCGGGGCCACGGGACCTCCTGCGGCAGGAGCGAGGCCTGGCGTGGCTCTCTGCAGCTTTGCTCGGAGCAAAGCGGAGTGAGAATTCCCCACATCATCTGTAATGTGAAGTAGTCCTTGGCTCTGTTTCATAAAAACACGCACCAGAATGAAAGTAATTGTATGGTGAATGTGGATTTACTATTGAAATCTCATTATTACTTAAGAAAAATAATTATGAGCACCTACCAGACACCAGGTGCTGTTACAGGTGCTGAAGATAAGAAGTTAAATGATAAGGTCTCTGTGTTTCCACCAAGCTCACGCTGTCACGTGAAGAGAAAGAGAGTCAACGAGAAAACGTAAGCGAACAAAACGATTTCCTCTTGTGCTGAGCGGGATGAAGCGCTACAAACCGGAGCAGTGGGCGTGGAAGACTGAGGAGTCGGGGCAGAGTGCGCAAGCAAAGAGGCGGCAGGGACACGTAGCTGAGACGTTTCCTGAGGAGAATGAGACTTTGCAACATGTGAAATTTCATGAAATTCACACTTGAGCATCCATAAATGAAGTTTTATAGAACATGGCCATGTGTATTGCGCCATAATGTCGAAGGTGCCACAGAGGCAGCTTTGCAACAGGGGCAGGATCATCTGCAAGCTGAAATATTTACTGTGTGGTTCTTTACGGAAATAGTTGTCTGATTTGGTCTAGATGTTAAGAAACTGAGAAGGAAATATTAAGAATGCAGATTCTTAAATGTTAAAATTGAGTGTTGTCTCTTTTGAATGTTACATTATAAATAGCGAAGACAATTGAGGAGCTATTCACCAGCATTCAAAAACTAGTATTCAGTTCAACAAAGAACTCTCCACATTATTACCGAACAAGTGAAGTTCTGGCAAACTTCTATGTTGGTTTACTTTCTTCTTAATGAAAATAGACAAAAAAAATCAACTGACATTTATGATGTGGGTAATGGAAAAAGATATTCCATGCGAACGGTAACTAAAAGAGAGCTGCAGTGGCCATATGAACATCAGGCAAAATAGAATTTATACTAAGAAAGGTACAAAAGGTAAAGGAAATTATATTTTAATAAGAGTTTCAATAAAAGAAGAAGACATGCAATTATAAACATTCATACACCTAATCACAGTTCCTCAAAATATGTGAAGCAACATATTTTGAAAGGAAAAATAGTTCTATGATAACAGTTGGAGATTTCAATAGTCCACTCTCAATAATGAATAAAACAACCAGACAGAAGGTAAATAAGGAAATTGAGAACTTAACAGTAAAATCCACTAGACCTAACAGACACATGCAGAATAATTCACCTAACAACAGAATGCACATTCCCTGAGATACACATGGGACATCCATCAAGACAGACCATATGTTAGTCCACAAAATGCCTCAATAGATTTAAAAAGATGATATTATATGAATTATCTTCTCTGACTACAACACAATGAAGTTAGAAATCAATAACAGAAGAAAGGCTAGAAAATTTACAAATATGTGGAAATTAAACAACACACTTTTGAACAACCAATGGGTCAAAGAAGAAATCACCAAGGAGATTAGAGAATATTTAGAGATAAAGGAAAACAAAAACACAGTATATCAAAACTTATTGGATATAGAGAAAGCAGTGCTAGGAGAAAATACATAGCTGCAACCACTTACGTTAAAAAGACGAAAGTCGTCAAATCAACAACATAACTTTCTCTCCCAAACAACGAGAAAAGAAGAACAAACTACACCCAAAGCCAGTGGAAGTAAAAAAATAACAGAGGTTAGAACAGAGATGAATAAAATAGAGACTAGAGAAACAATAGAGAAAATCAACAAAACCAAAAATGGTTTCTTTGAGAAGATCAATAAAATTAACAAAACTTTAACTAGACAACTAAGTAAAAGAGATAAGCCTCAAATTACTAGAATAAAAAAATGAAAACAAGGATATTACTACTGACTCAACAGAAATAAAAAGGATTATAAGAAAGTATCATAAATAATCATCTGTTAATAATTGGATAACCTAAATGAAATTGACAAATTCTTAGAAACTTACCAAGATTAACCTATGAGAAATAGAACATCTGAATAGACCTATAACTAATATGGAACTAGAATCAGTAATCAAAGACTCTCTACAAAGAAAAACCTTGCACAAGTGAATTATTCAAAACATTTAAAGAAGAGCTAACATCAGTCCTTCTCAAATGTTTCCAAAAAATTGAAGAGGATGGAACACTTCCTAACTCATTCTTTAAGGCCAGTATCACTCTACTAGCAAAGCTAGACAAAGACACTATAAGAAGGAAAGAAAAAACCCACGTACCTATATGGCTGATGAATATTGATATAAAAATACACCAGCAATCAAATCCAGCAACATATTACATGGTTTATACACCATGATCAAGTAAGATTTATTCCTGGGATATAAGACTGGCTAAACATACAAAAATCAATGTGATCACCACATTTACAGAATGAAGGACAAAATCCACATAATCATCTCCATTATGCAGGAAAAATTTTTTGAAAAAATTTAACCCTTTAATGATAAAAAGACTCAATAAACTCAGTGAAAGGAAACTACCTCATGGATACATCCTGTATCTAAATGGTCAGCAAATCACATCAGCTTTTCCTTAGAAATAAGTCAGAATCCAGTTTCTCACCACATCCACTGCCACCACCCTGGTACAAACCTCCACCTCTCTCGTCTAGATTACTGTAAAAGCTTCAAAGCTGGTCACCTTGCTTCTTCCCTTGTCTTCAGTTTATTCTCAGAACAGAAGCCAAAATAATCCTGTTAAAATTTAAGTCACAGTGTGTGCCTTCTCTTACCAAAAGTCCTCTGTTCTCTTCCCATCTCATATAAAGTAAAAGTTCAAGTCCTCACAGTGTCTTACAGAACCCTACATGGTCTCCCCCACCCCCCGCCCCCCGTAACCTCTCCGAAGTCATCTCCCGCTGCTCTCCCCCTTGCCCAGGCTACTCCAACCTCTCTGGCAGGCACCCGCCTGCCTTGAAGCCACCCTCAGTGGTCCCCTCGATTGAAACGCTCCCCTTCTCAAGGCCTTCAGGTCTATACTCAGACATCACCTTCTCAGTGAAAACTCCCCTGGCCACCCACTCTAAAATTTCAACTATCTCATTCATTCTGATATTTCCTATTTTTTATCTCTGCTTCAATTTTAAGTCTCAGCATTCACTATGACCTATCATACTAATCAGCATATATATACTGTATATCTATACTAATACTATACTATAATATTGTATGTAGTATATAATACTACATATATATATACTATATGTCTGTGCTAACACTATAATACTATACCATAATATAGTATATAATATATAATTCTATATATAGATACCATTGTAGATTATAGTATACTATAATTTGTGTATATTGTAGATAACAGAGATATACAGATGATCTCAGCCCTGGCTGGTGTGGCCCTGTTGGTTAGAGTGCTGTCCTATAGACCAAAAAGGTCATGGGTTGGACTCCTGGTCAGGGCACATACCCAGGTTGCGGGCTCCATACCCAGTTGGGGCACAGGCAAGAGGCAACCAATCAATGTCTCTGTCTCTGTCTCTGTCTCTCTCTCCTCTTTTCTCTGTCTCTCTAAAAGCAATGAAAAATGTCCTCAGGTGAAGATAAAAAAAAGAAAGAAATATAGATGATCTCCACTAGACTGTAAGAATCATAGAAGCAGAAATTATTTGGTCCGTTTTGTTATATCTTTTGGTATCACTGTATCCTCAGCGATTGAATAGTGCCTGGCGCGGCACCCAATGACTGTTGAATGAATGCGTGCGTATAATACATAGGACTCGGCAAACACCATTAAGGGAGCACTTGTGTGTTTGAAGGCAGGGAAAGGATATGTGAGGAAGCAAGGCACAAACATAAAACATTTCCACCATAGCTTTGGGGTTTTGTTTATTCAAAATAGTGTCATTATGTCTGTAGATAGCCAGTTGGTAGGGAATATCCTGCAATCATTTGGAAAGGAATAATCACCTCCAAATGCACACTTTCTTCAGAGACTGCAAATGAGGACAGAGATGAGATGACGTCACTGGTATTTGACAATGTTGTTTTTTAAGATGCAGTTTTACATAATTTGGGATTAGAGGACTCAGTTAAGGGGCAGCCTGCAGCCAAGAGAAGGCTGGTGAGCAAAGAGCAGAAGAACACTCATGTGGGGCAAAAAGAGGGGGCACGTCCAAGAGAAAACAGAGAAAAGGGTCAAGAGTGATACCAACTTTGGCATTTGTGGCATAACTCAAATATCACAGCAACCCTAGCTTCGGCGCATACATTTTGACTCAAAGAACAACGCTCCACTGATAAAAAAATGAAATCAATTCCAATTTTTACTTAGGGAAAAATTACCAAGAAACGTGGAGAGAACTACACGTTTAGTGCATGGCCAATCACCGTGAGTCTTTTCTCCGAGTCTCTCCTCTTAATATCCTGAGTCCTTTCTCTGAATCTCCTCCAACTCTCAATATTCACCACAAAAATCACAGCTGACCCCAGAAACTTCTTTCTCCCTCCCTCTCAACACCCAGTCCAAACGTGTTCCAAGGCCCAGGTCCTGCGACTCTCCATTCTCCCTCTGTCTGCCCTCCCTTTCATCTCCTGTTTTCCTTCTCATGAATAATCTCGCCCTTTCCAATGTAAACTCCATGTCTTCACTCATCCAGTGTGTGTCTGTCTCTCCCATTGCCTCAATTCTGTATCATAAACCCAGCCTCAGAGCTGACAAAGCTAGAATTCTCTTGATGAGAGAGGCAGAGGGGGTCCTGGAAAGGCTGTAACCACATAACATTAATAATTTTCTTTCCCATCACAGTAGAATAAAGTCTCTTTTCCTCTCTGGATTTCAAGTGTCTTAAAATATCTGATTTCAAAAGAAGGAGGAGGAAAGACCCCTTGGAAAGACAGAAGTACTAGTGAAAAGAGAAATCCCTTATTTGACTAGGGATTTCAGCCAAGTGAGCTAAAAGGCCAGGATTCTTTTTAACCATCCATGCCACAAGATGTAAACGAATCTATTTACTCAGCAAAATATTTCCTTATTACATTTTGAGTAATTTCCCATTGAAAACAAACAGTGCATGTCAAAAAGTTCCACAAGTCCCTGGGGCCCGGGAGGCTAGAATGGGCCCATCACAGTCATCTTTCTTCTTCTTTCAAGAGAGAAAGCCAGACAAGTTTATTTTTACTTTTGTCTTTCTATTTTGATTTACCAAATGCCACTGCTCAATTGAGCTCTGAAAAAGAGACAAAAGCAGCAACCATCTTAGTTTAGGTTAACTACAGAACATTGCAGCTGAGAGGGATCTTAGTGGGCAGCAAATTTGACAATGTTTTATTTACTAGTTAGGGAAACTGGGAGCAGTCAAGGTTACCAACTTTGACATGGGTTGCCCATGTTAATAAACCATTGAAAAAGAAACAGTCAGAGAGGAGAGGGGAGGGAAGACTGGATGAAAGAAAGTGAAGGGATTAACCAGTGAGCATATGTGTGTAACTCACAGACAGACCACAGTGTGGTGGTGGCCAGGGGGAAGGGAGGGGTCGTGAGTGGAGGTAGGCAAAGGGGGGGATGGGGACATCTGTGATAGTGTCAACAATAAAAAAAGAAAGAGAAATAGAATTATTTCCCTTCTCTTTCTTTAGTGATGATCAGTAACTCATTGGACAATCTGCTCCTTCCATACTGATGTAAAATGCCATGTTTGTCATAGATGGAGTTCTCATTATTTAATTCTACTCTGTTGTATTGAGATTTACATTCTGGCAGCAGAATCTGACAATTGTTATTTCTGTAAATTTCTGAGTAATTTTAATATTTTATATAGGAAGTTTACTTCTTTTGCCCTTTAAATATTATCATATTTATATTTACTATTCGGAGTGAAATGTAGAATCATTTGACAGATTTTGTTAAAAAACCTCTATTAAGATTTACTTATTAAATTAGAATGCACTTAACATCATTGCAATTTTTTTAAAGATTCCTCATTAAAATTTTTTCTGTTTTCTTCACATGGGTATAATCCAGATACTGACTTCGCACATTTTTTAACGTTTGCATTGAATTGTCTTGAAACCTCTCTCAAATGCAGTGGGAAACCCAGAGGAGGTGGACCTTCAAGAACAGGTTGGCATATCGGTGATGTGCCCAATGTTTAGAACCAATACCCTAGACTCTTCAGCTGACCGAAGCCGCTCCTGCTGAAAGCCAGTTGCTTGGGCTTCAGGAATTTAGGGCTCTTGCAAGAAAGGACGAGAGTAGCCTTTTCATTTGTGCTGGGTGGCTTCCTTAGAAAAGAATGAACTAACATTCTACTATAGAGTTCATGCTGGCTGTTAGTTTTCTAAGACCCAAGTGAAGGAGGGCCAGAGGTCTCTACCTCACTTCCTGTTGGTTTCTCCACTTGCAGGCCTATATCTCAACTTTCTCTCTACTTTGTTGAGTCAGTCACCATTTTCCTGCTTCCAAAATGTTGATATATCTTATTTGCAATTGTTTTCTATCCTTCTTTTCTTGTTTTTGTGGATTTATACCTTTTGAATATTTTTACAGACATTTTAGTGATGTTTCTGGGGAGAGTGGGGAGAAACCCGTGTGTTCAATACACCATGTTTCCAATATTTATTTTTTAAACTTTTCTTATTTTTTACAGTATGTCTTTTGAAAGCAGCAAATAGTTGGCATTTTTAAAGTCAGTTTGAACCTGTTATTTTTTGTTTTTTTGAGGTATGATTTATACATAGTAACATGCACAAATCTTAAATGTACAATTAAATGAGTATTTACCTACGCATAAACTTGTGTATCCAACTCCCAAATCAAACTGTAGACCATTTTCATCAACCCAGCAGGCTTCCTTCCGCCCCCATGTTGCAGTTTGGGTTCTCTGAGACAAATTTTAGTGCTTAGGATATTTCCCATGGACCCTCAGGATCAATACCTGTGGGAGGGAGGGACAGAAGCATGACTGGGTAGAAGAGGTCATGGTGTGAAGCAGGACCCACAGCCTTGGCCACACCCGCAGGAACCTCTAGAGCTGAGAGGACACATTAAAATTGTCCTGAATTGGGCCAAAATGGACAGTCTTTTGCCTTCATGAATTATCGGATGTGGACAGTCTCTGGAAGAGTATGAACTTGGATGAGGCAGCTCTCCGAAGCTGAGGCAACTGACAGCCCTTCTCACGGACAGCGCTCCCAGCAGCTGAGGAGAAGTCCTCCCTCGCAGGGGGGTCCAGGACCCTCCAGGGTCCTTGTCAGCACCCTCCAGGTCATTCTAACTTCTACCACAGATAAGTTTTGCTTAACTTTGAATTTCACTTAACTGGAATCACATGGCACGTCCTTTCATTCTAGGTACTTAATTTTGTTCAACCCTATGGCTGTGAGGTCCATCATGCTACTACATGTAGAAGTTCCGTTTCTCATTGCTGTATAGTAGTCTATTGTCAGAACACATCAAAATTTATTTATCTATTCTTCCATTGAAGGACATTTCAGTTGTTTCCATTTGGGGCTATTATGAACAATGTTGTTATTAACATTCTTATACATGTCTAGCCCATGCATTATATTTATTTTATTTTGGAACAACATAAAAAGTCTTTTTTTTTTTTGGTATGCATTCCAGGAGTGGAATTGTTGGGTTATAGGATATACACATGTTTAATTTTAATACATATTGTTTTCATAAGTAGTGTGTACTTTTAATTTTTCTCTATACACATAGATATTTTTTCTTTTTCAAAAAATTTTATTGTATTTTTCCATTATCATTTACTTCCTTTATACCTCCTCCCCATAATCACCCCACTGTTGTCCATGTCCACATGCCCTTTTTCTTTTTTGCTCAATTTGTTACTTTTGTTTCCATTATATCTTTGCTTTTTCTATCATCAATTTCTGCTTGAGCTTTGTTTTTGTCTGTACATAATACTTAGGGCTTAATATGCTTTTTATATTCTAATTTCTTGAGGATACTTAAATATTTGATTTTCAACTTTTCCTTTTCTAATGTATTCATTTAAAACTATAAATTTCTCTTAGACACTACATCCACAGTATTGATACACCAAATTTTTGTTACTATTGAGTTCAAAATATCTCATAGTTACTACTGTGATTTTTTCATACACGGGTTATTAAAGTTGGAGATTTTCTACTTATCCATCTGTTATTGATTTCCAGTTTAATTCTACCATGGTGAAAGGACATTTTCTGAATATATTTAGTCCTTTGCAATTTTCTGAGACTTACTCTATGATCCAGCATGTAGTCTATTTGGGTAAATGTTCTATATAAACTTGAAAAGAACATGCATGCTGCAGTTGTTGGGTGTGGTATTCTACACCTGTCGATTAGGTGCAGCTATTTCATGATTTTATTGATTATTTTCTCATCATATTACTAGCAATTATTATCAGTTAAGGAGAATAGTGTTTTAAAATAGCCAACTATAATTGTGAATTTCAATTTCTACTTTTAGTTTTATCAACTTTTGCTTTTTATCTTTGATTAAATATTAGGTATGCTCAAATTTAAAATTATTATGTCTCCTTGATATCTTGGCTCTTTTATCATAATGGAAATTCCTGTCTCTGTTAATATTTTTGCCTTAAGTTCTATTGTTTGTTATTAATATAGGACTGTACCAGCTTTCTTTTGATCTGTGTTGATATGGCACATTTTTTCCTTCCTATTTTTCCATCTTCTTGTGTCTCTTCACAAACAGTATTTTATTTTTATTTTTTAAAAATATTCTATTCATTTGTTTTTAGAGGGAAAAGAAGGGAGAGAGAAAGAGAGGGAGAGACACATCAATGTGTGGTTGCCTCTTGCACACCCCCAATGGGGGACCTGGCCTGCAACCCAGGCTTGTGCCCTGACTAGGAATCGAACCTGTGACCCTTTGGTTCTCAGACTGGCACCCAGTGCATTGAGCTACACCAGCCAGGGCACAAACAGTATTTTATTAAAGTATATCTCTTGTAAATGGCATATAGTCAGGTGCTTTTTTTAAATCCAAATTGACAAATGGGCTCAGCAGAGAAAACTGACAGATCACCTCAGAATTGAAATTCCAATTCATCTAGTTCTTCTTATTTCTACAACTCTCCTATGTATTTAAATATATAATTTAGGAAAGTTTCAGGTTTTGTCTGGTTATTGCAGTAAGAACACTGAATTACTATGACCTGTTATCTCTAATCAAGAAGTGCAAGTCTCTCAGTCTTTGTCATTCAATAGCAAGTTTAACTATTCAGTGTTACTGTGGTAACTCCTTTATGTGATCTAATTTCTTATATCTTTATTTAAGATGTATTGCTTTGCAATTATTGTTCATTTTACTTTTTCATAAATTTATCTTTCTAACTCCAATAGTGTAGACACTGTGTAATCCAGGCATCACATGGCTCCTTGATATCCGAAACCAAAACAAACCGTTGATGCCCTCTCTACCACATTCAGTGAGAAAACTAACATCCCCTCCAACATTCTGGCAAATTTATAGGCACTTAAATTTTCATGGTGCATTTTGCTTCTAATGGTCTGTGTCTTCTGACCTCAATATCTCTGTGACATTTACCGCAGCTTTGCAATCCCACAGCTTTATTCTGGCCCCAATGTGTTCTCTGCTCTCTTTACTCCCTCTCAGCCTCCTCATCACTTCAGACCTTATGGTAAGCTTTTAATTATTTCCAAACCTTCTGCAAAGCTTTCACTGAAGACCTGAAGGGACAGTGAGTTATAGCTGCACAAGAAACAGAATATTGGATGAGGTAAATCTCTTCATAAAATTTCTCTGATCATCGTGACATTAGAGATTTCTTACAAGCCACCATTCTCCACAGGTGGCTATTGCTCTCACTGTGAAAAGAAGTTCACTTCTTTTTCTCATTAGACTTTAATTTTTTAATATATTTTATTGATTATGCTATTACAGTTGTCCCATTTTTTTTCCTCTTTACTCCCCTCTGCCCTGTACCCCCATCCCACCATCATTCCCCAACTTTAGTTCATGTCCATGGGTCACATGTATAAGTTCGTTGGCTTCTCCATTTCCCATACTGTTCTTAACCTCCCCCTGTCTACTTTGTACCTACCATGAATGTTTCTTATTCCCTGTACCTTTTCCCCTGTTCTTCCCCCTACCCCTCCCTGCTGATAACCCTCCATGTGATCTCCATTTCTGTGATTCTATTGCTGTTCTAGTTGTTTGCTTAGTTTTTGTTTTCATTTTTTTAGGTTCAGTTGATAGTTGTGAGTTTGTTGTCATTTTCCTGTTCATATTTGTGATCTTCTTTTTTTTCTTATGATAAGTCCCTTTAGCATTTCATATAATAAGGGCTTGGTGATGATGAACTCTTTTAAGTTGACCTTATCTGGGAAGCACTTTATCTGCCCTTCCATTCTAAATAATAGCTTTGCTGGATAGAGTAATCTTGGATGTAGGTCCTTGCCTTTCAAGACTTTAAATACTTCTTTTTGGCCCCTTCTTGCCTCTAAGGTTTCTTTTGAGAAATCAGACTATAGCTTTATGGGAACTCCTTTGTAGGTAACTCTATTCTTTTCTCTTGCTGCTTTTAAGATTTTGTCCTTATCTTTAATCTTGGGTAATATAATTATGATGTGCCTTGGTGTGTGCTTCCTTGGGGCCAACTTCTTTGGGACTCTCTGAGCTTCCTGGACTTCCTGGAAATCTATTTCCTTTGCCAGATTGGGGAAGTTCTCCTTCATTATGTTTTCAAATAAGTTTTCAATTTCTTGGTCTTCCTCTTCTCCTTCGGGCACCCCTATGATTTGGATGATGGAATGATTAAAGTTATCCTGGAGGTTCCTAAGCCTCTCCTCAATTTTTTGAACTCTTGTTTCTTCATTCTGTTCTGATTGAATGTTTATTTCTTCCTTCTGGTCCAAACGGTTGATTTGAGTCCCAGTTTCCTTCCTGTCACTGTTGGTTCCCTGTATATTTTCCTTTATTTCATTTTTCATTGCCTTCACTTTTCCCTCTATTTTGCCACCATACTCACCCATTTCTGGGAGTATCCTGATTACCAGTGTTTTGAACTCTGAACCTGATAGGTTGGCTATCTCTTCATCACTTAGTTGTATTTTTTCTGGAGATTTAATCTGTTCTTTCATTTGGGATATATATATATATAATTTGCCTTGGCGTGCCTGTTACATAGTAAGGGGAGGAGCTTTAGGTATTCACCAGAGTGGGGCAACTCACATTGCTGTATTGTGGCACTGTATGTGGGGGAGGAGTCCAAGAGGAAACAATGGTGCTTGCTCCGCCCTCAGTGGGCTTTCAGTCACTTCCTCCACTACCCACAAGCAAATTGGGCCCTTCTGGTGCTGATTCCTGGATGGGTGGGTTTGTGTATGTTCCAGGACCCTGTGGGTCTCTCCAGTGAACTCTCCTGTGAGGCTGGGAGTTACTCCTGCCACCTCAACCCCCACAGGTGTTTTCAGTCAGAGGTTTTGAGGCTTTATTTCCCCACGCCGGGACCCTAAGTTGCACTGTCTGTGTCACTCCCCAGTTGATCCTCCCAGTTTATCCTCACACAAATGTGGGACCACCTGCTCCTCCAGCCACTGCCTTGCTGCGAGTCCTCTTCACCCCAGCTGCCCCACTCAGCCCCTCCACCAGCCTGAATGAATGTTTCTTCTTTAATTCTTTTGTTGTTGGAGTTCCATACAGTTTGATTTCTGGCAGTTCTGGTTATTTTTTGTTTTTTAATTTGTTGTGTCCTTCTTTTGGTTGTGTGAGGAGACAAACTATATCTACCTATGTTTCCATCTTGGCCAAACTAAACTTTTATTTTTGCATAGGTAACATTTTAGCTCTTTACCCATGTCAAAGTCTGACTACCACTGTAGATCCCTAAGACTCATTAGCATACAACACTAGAAAAGGGATATATTTTTCAAGTCTTATATTTACCAGCACCAAAGTATCTGCATGAGACTTCAAGCTTCAGTCTTTCCCCAAAACTTTCTCTATATGTTGAAAAGACCAATACAAAGACTTTCTGTCCTTTTGACATGACATACTATAATTATTTTTTTCTATATATTTCTATGTTTGTTCTATAGGAGGTTTCCTTTCAATAATATTTGAGCTTAAATTCATGATAACAAGCCAATAAGAAATCATATCTATTCATTCTCCCTCTCACATGTAAAATCAGACATTTAACAGCCTTTTACTTCATAGCCCTCAGCTCCAAATTACTGCTAATTAATCTAAGCTTTTTAAATCCAAGCTACTAATATTAATTTGTAATGTTATGTTTATTAGCTTTCAAGTCACCTTTATCAATCTTCTCAGGAGTGGTAGCCTAAAACTATGAGGATCAACCAGATAAATATTGATGTAGATTTCTCTGTTACATATTTATTTGGTTATTTCAATAGGAACTTGGAAAGGAATGAGAAATTACCTACGTGCTCAAATGCAGGAGAAGTTATCTGCACCTTAAACTAAAAATTTATTCATTTATTTTTATGGAAGTAACATCTTATATTAAAATTTATTACTTAAATTATTTCATGTGCAATTGTTAAATATAAGTCCATGTTCCCTCCCCTAATCTTATCTAATTTACTTCAAACTTCTCCCCACACACTGACCCTCTCATTACCCTTTAGGGTGCCATCCTGATGCTTGCCTACTTTATTCAAGGAATGCAAATTTACTGTAGTATTCACCCCAGTCTGTTTTAATTTTAAAAGGCCTATTACATTTCCATTGCATAACACAAAATTTATTCCTAAAATTCTGTTTAAAATGTTTTTTTTTTTTTTGGTAAACTAAATGCACCAGCAGAGTTGTTATTTAAAGGAAGGCTTCAGTGAATCGTTTTGCAAAGTACAGAATTTTTATGCACAGTGAATAAACTCCTACCCCAACCCATTTCCACCTCCTCATTCCACTGACAATAATAACAAAAAATCTGTTTTATAAATTTGGATTTCTGAATAGTAAAAGGGCTTACCACATTTCATTTAAAAACCAAATATAATAAACATTTACATGGCTCCCTCATCTGTATAAATAATTATGCATTCTCACTACTTGAGAACTTACTATTTCTTTTCATTGCTTTTGCTTTCTCTCTCTCTCTTTTTTTTTAATTTTCCCCCAGACTGTACAAATGCTTAAAGGAAGCTGAAATGAGAGGCAAGAAAGATTAAAGAGAAATAATGTTTTTATTTGTAAACACTACAAACCTCTTATTTTTTTCTTCCTGGGCTCAAGGATCCTTTAACTTTGTTCTATCATCATTATTACTGGGCTCTCAGAAAAAACAAATGTGCTAAATAGCCTGTACACACTGGCAAGTTTTTATGTTTACTGCTCTCTCAGGTAATGAAGCTAGCAGCCTAGAAAACTCCACTTTTTTTCTGGGGTTTAACTTTCTGGCAAAAACCACCACTCCAACACCAATGTGCATTCCCATTTCAGGAATTTCTTTGTATGGTACTTTTCCTTGCACTGTACTCTTGACGTAGTTAGTAATGATGACTGCTAAGGGGACAAAGCTTCCAAAAATGAGAAAACCTTTCCATGAAAGATAAGCTTCTGCAGTTGTCCAAGAAACACAATAAAGTTGTGTTATTGAACCGTGGTGCTCACTCATAGGACCTGCTTCTGATCATGAAGGGAGAGGGCTCAGTAAGCTTCATGGTGAAGTAATTAGAAGAATTTTTTATTATACCCTGACAAGTTCAATAGAGAGTTGTTTGGTTACTTTCTACTGTTGCAACACACATGGAAAACACATGTGGCATGGATTGGAGTTTGTTCTACTTTAGAGGTGTTGATAAAATAATTTTTAAAAAGTAATTCACAAGCCTGTAACATTCCTCAACTCTGCAAGATGTCCACCTGCCTCCCAAAGGGTGGAGTCCTTGCAGAGAATCCCATTGCGACCAAGCCGCCGCTACCACCCGAAACCAGCACCATCCTGCTCCAGCTCAACCCAATGTGGTGACATTGGCCTCAACCCAGGCCACCACTGGGACCCAGCTCAACACAGGAAAGTTCTGCATTCCAGAGATAGAAGACTTCAGGCTGGGGGCCTGGTCTCATTTTCTTCTTCCAGCTCTTCCAAGGGTTCTGGGATCCTGAAACCCAAGCACCAGGCTGCCAGCAGAATCCAATTTAAAATCTTAGAAGGCAGCACATATATGACTAATAAACATGAAGTAAATAAAATCATCATGTCCTTGTGATTCCTTCCTTTCACTATTCCTCATGTCTAGAATTCATCCATCATCACTATTAGTCTCTTAAACCTGGCCATCATTATCTCCACCTTTTGGAGCAATGCAATAGTCTCCTAAAATGTCTCTTGTATCTCTTGCCTCCAATAGTCTTTCCTTCAAACCATTCTTCTACTACAGCCAATGTAAATGCAAATGTGATATTTCTTCCTTCTTCAAAAGCCTTCCTGGCTCCTTGGGTTTTCAGGATTGAGATTCTATTGTTTGGCATGGCTTGAATGGGGTGACCACACCATATTTATTTGCCCAAAGCAATCACTATGGAGAGTGCAGGAGGGGTGGGGGTGATGGTTTTGAAAGAACAGCAGGTGTAGATAGGGACTATTCCAGGGTAAACTGGGACATAGGGTCAACCAGAGCACAGAGGACCTTCATGAACTGACCCCTGCTCATCTCTCCTACCTCACCTCCCTTCCCCTTCCCATTTTTGCACGCGCTATTCCCATCATCTGAAGTTTCATTCTCCTTACCCCACATCCCTTCACCTGGATGGCTCTGACTGATCCTCTAGGTCCTTACTTAGTTCCCTCTTCTTCTAGGAAGCCTTCCTTGACCTCTTAAAACCAAGCTTAGTGCTTCCTTTCTTGTAGTCTCCTTTCCCTTGTGCTGACTAGCCTTAGCAGTGACTACAACCTATTATTTACGTGTCCATCAACTGCCCCCATAGATTGCTAAACTCAAGAGCAGAGATCCTGCTATTGGTTGACTCTCAGTCTGTATGGTATATACTGAATGTTTGTGTCCCTACTAAATTCATATATTGAAATTCTACCCCCCAAAATGATGATATTAAAAGATGAGACCCTTGGGAGGTGATTAGGTAATGAGAAGGGAGCCGTGGTGAATGGGATTAGTGCTCTTATAATAGAGACCTTCCACCACGTCAGGAAACATCAAGTCTGTTGGCAACTTGATCTTGGACTACCCAGCCCCCGGAACTGTGAAGAACACATTTCTGTTGTTTACGAGCCACCCAATCTATGGTATTCTCTTATAGCAGCCTTAAAGGATAAGATAACATACACAATGAGTGAATTTACAAATTCCAAGAGCCACTAGAATTGAAGCAGTACAGACCTGAGAGATTTCCGGGAGATGATATTTGGAAGACGATGGGGATGGTGCCATGAGGAAGCCGGAGGGAGGTGAGGGCACCGTCAGGGGAGCCTGAGGAGGGCCCTAGAGCACTCGGCATGCCGCTACTTGAGCTCATTTTGCCGTAAACTTCTGGCACAAGATAAGTTATTACCTTTAGTGGCTGACAAGAAAATGTAATTTAAAGTATAGCAAATAAGGGGGAGAGAGCAAGGCCTGGAAGGGAGCTGAGTGAAGCTTCTGGTTGCTTCTGATATTCTTTCCTGTGATCCAGAGGCTGATGACACAGATGTGTTCGGTCTGAGAATATCCATTGAGCCGAGATACGCACTTCTCTGTATGCATATTATTTTTTTTTAAAAAAGCTTTAAAATCTTAAAAATAAGAGGAATATTTTCTTTCTAAATCCCTTTTCCAAACTTGGGAACCATACAGTGTTAAGTAGAAAAAAATCCAGTCTCCATCCTGTTTCCCCCGCTTCCCCCGCGCCCGCGCCATAGCATGAATCTGGAAAGCCTTCCATAGGACTAAGTGTCCCTGAAATCTCCTAGATTTCCACTACCACCACAGCATTAGGATTCAGTAACGTGGGCCCCACAATCGAGCAAATCAAAATGAACTGGCTTGCTAATTGCTTGGGTGCAAGTTCAATGTTTCTAAGATATGCTTTCATTTTTGTTAATTGTGCATGTGTTTCCAATGAAAATTCCAAAAGTGTATTCGAGCGCTCCACCCTTTGGGGGATGTTCACAAACATGCTCCAGTACAGCCCGTGTGTGTGTTAACGTTCAATTTGAAACACAAACTGCCCAGACATGCATATTTATGGCCGGGCCTCTCTTTTCCGTCGGCCTGGGCCCCCCTCGCCCCCGCCCCCCATTTCCATTCTTGTTTTCCTGGAGGCTGACTTGTTTAGGGCCGCCTGGCATTTTCGTTGGCCTATCCCCGTGGTCCAAAATGACACGGGCTGCTGACATCCAGTGGCTGCCCCGCTTCATTACACATGTGTGTCCTGTCTGGTTAGGCGGGGCCCGTCCTGCCAAAGGGAGCCGGACCCGGAGCCGTGACCGGACCTGCCACGGACAGAGGAGGGCCGCTAGGCCACGGGAGCGGAGGCTCTGCCGCGCGGGGACCGTCCCCTCCCCGCCGGGAGCCCCCCGCCGGACGCAGGGCGCAGGACCCCGAAACGGCCTTC
>PVKM010029933.1:0-17620 GCA_004027735.1 Carollia perspicillata | reverse complement strand
GGTGCTCGTTAATTGTTTGTTGAGTTAATTCATGAACAAACGCCAGTTTGTGTTCACGTTCTAATCATTCAAATGTCTGAGTCGTGGAAATTCATGCTTTATCAGCACTTAGGGAAGTGCTGATCTGTGATGAAACTGTCACGAGGACCTGTCAGTGGGTGAGCAAGACCTCCCAAGAAAGATGCCTCCCCTTAAGTTATTCACATAATCATCATTATGATGAGCTCTTTAACTCCCTTGAAGTCAAGGTCCAGGGATGTGGATAAAATGCAACATTCATTTACCCATCTACTCACAGAGTGCTGGGTGAAATTAACATTGAATGCCCATCTTTGTTTGGTGATGAGACAGATCCAGTTCTGAGGTACCATCATACCTCAAAATAAAAAGCCTCTCTATTAAATTAAATTTAATTTTTATTTAAAACTAAAGGGAAATAATGCATAAATAAATTATTGCGAAAATCCACATTCTCCTCAAATTAAATTGTGGTTTTAAAACAACTCTAATGAGAACTATGTATACGTGAACTAAAAAGCTGACAAGTTGAGTCTAAAGTATATCTGGGACAAATTAATGTAAGACAAGAGCCAAGACATTTTGAAAAAAGTGAAATAAAAGAGAACTTATACCAGATATTACATATCATATAAAGCTACAATCATTAAAACAGTATGGTACCAATCTAAGAATAGATCAATGGAGCAAAATGGAAAACCCAAGAGAAGGATCCTAGTAAAGTTAAGGAATGAGGTTATGATAAAGATGGTATCTGAATCAGTGGAGAAAAGAAAGAGAACAAAGGGTACAAGTTGTCTATTTAGGAAAAATAAAAGTGATGCCTGCAGTTTTTCCTCATTTAGACATATTAGGGTGCTTGTCCGGCCCACACACCCTACTGGAAACCCTACACAAATTTCCTGAAAATGGGGGGTGGGCCTAGAAAGCCTTGTTTTTTGTATCACTTGACCCTCTCCGATTTCCTGGCCAGGGGTGATTGGGACAGAAATAAAAACAGTCAGTTTATGCTCTCAAGAATATGACTTAAGAGTTTGAAATCCTCCAGTCTAAGTACATGGACATGGAAAGTCGTCGAGTTGGAGCTGGAGTCCCTGTCAAGATGCCTAAAAGTCACATGCTTTGTCCAAAATTCTGCGCACTCCCAAACCATTTGTGAGCAGAAACACCTGGTCTGAGAGGGTGGATCTGTGGCAGAGAGATGAGGCACCACAGAGAGGCTCTGTACCTGGGTCCCAGGAGGCCTGGCTGCTCCACAGCCACAAGATTCTGCCCTGCCAAAGAAGCTTCCTTCAACAGTGGGTTTGTGTTTCCAATAAACAAACATGTTCTGAGTAGAACATGCACCATTCATCAAAATATGTGCTAGTTATAGTCTAGAATGTTATAGGGGGAAAAATGAGGTTGTAAAAGAAACAGAAGAAAATGTGTGTGAATATTTTCCTAATCGTGGCTGAGGCAAGTTTAAACCTAAGAGCAGAGACAAAGCACAACAAAAGGAAGAACTAATGGGTCAGATTTTACAAAAATTGTTAGAATTTTGTGTGTCAAATATCACCACAAATGTGAACCCATGTTCATAGCAGCATCATTCATGATAGCCAAAAGGCAGAAGCAACTCAGTTTTCCATCAGTGGAGGAGCAGACAAACAAAATGTGATATATCCATACCATGGAATATTATTCAGCCTTAAAAGAGAAGGAAATTCTGACACCTGCTACCACATGGGTCAACTTTGAGGTCATTATGCTGAGAGAAATAAGCCAGCCACAAAAAGATAAGCACTGTACAATTCTACTTATATAAGGTATTTAGAGTGGCCACATTCACAGACACAGAAAGTAGAGTTGGTGGTTCATGGACTCAGGGGCTGGAAATGGGTAGTTGTGGTTTAATGGCTTTAGTGTCTCAGTGTTGGGAGATGAGTAAGTTCTGGGGATGGATGGAGGTGACGGCTGTGACAACAATGTCAATGTGCTTAACACCACTGACGTGTACACTTGGAAATGGTTCCGATGGTAAATCTTATGTGCATTTTTGCTATAATTTAAAGTTTTCAAAATAGTTAATATTTTTAGTATATACTTAAAAAGTTCTTACAAATTGAAAAGAGATGAACTTTCTCAAGGAAAAAAGCAGACCATGAATATGAACAGGCAATGCAGAAAAGAAGAAATAAAATAAGACAGGATCTCTTTAGTGCCATATAATGATATCTAATAAGAGCCTTCAAACACGCACACCTTGTGACTTAGTTGTTCCACTTACAGCAATCTGTCCAGGAGAATAACTACAGACATAGCAGAGACTATGTACAACGACCATCGTCACAGTGTTATTTACAACAGTGTAGAACTAGACTCAAGCTAAATGTGACCGACAGAGGAATCCAATGGCTGACTGAAACAGGTTGCTCCCAAAAGCTGGATGCCGTGTGGCCATGCCCTTCTACCTTCTGTAGAATGTGCTAATGCTGTGAGAAATTCTCATGATGCATCATCGATGAGCAAAAGATCTATAATTAACATATGAGGTACTAATTATATCTTTAAAAATTTTTTTAAATCCCTCACTCAAGGATATATTCATTGATTTTAGAGAGAGGAACAGGGGAGGGAGGGAGGGGGAGAGAGAGAGAAAAAGAAAGAGAGATGGGAGGGAAACATTGATTGGCTGCCTCCAGTATGCACCTGGACTAGGGATTGAACCTGCAGCCTTTTGGTGTGAGGAATGCTACTCCAACCAACTGAACCATGGGGCCAGGGCCTCTCTATGTCTTTGTTTAAAAAACGGGGAGGAAGAGAAAGGGAAGGGGTTACACAAGGGTCAGAGGATCATTCAGTTGCTCTGAAGGAGTTTGTTGGGATTGTGAGTAATTTTCTACACTTTTCTGTGTTTTCCAAACTTTCCTCAATGAGTAGACGTTTCTTTTATAATAAGAACTAATTTTATATTTCAAAATGAGATACATTTTGATGGAAGGGGGTTACTATGAAATTAAGCAAAAAAAAAAGTCACCATGCAGAATACAGCCACGGCCTCCTCTGACCACCGCAGGCCCCGAACGTGTACAGCCTCCCTGCTTCTTGCTCATTTCCCTCCCTGCTTCTTGCTCATTTCCCTTCGCCTGGCACAGCGATGGGGAAAGCCTCTGTGCCAGCCGAGGAAGCCAAGAGGGCCCTCGTTCCCTACCACAGAGACTACTTCCCTTGCAAGCCGTTGAAAGGGAAGGAAAACGATCAGTCCCCGACTTGCTCAGCAGCAACATCATTGTGCAACTTGAAGGGGACACCCCTGGGACTTGTGTACAGGAGTCGGCAGATGGCATGCTACCCTCCTTGAGTGAACAGGAGGGGTGCGGTGCTGTGGGCAGCTGGCTCGAGGTGGTCCTCCCGCAAGGGGCAGCATTGAGGATTATGGGGTCAGACAGATGGACACACCCCACAGCTGTCAGCCGGGGTGGGGGGGGAGGGCTGGCAATTCTCTATGCATTTAGGGGAAATAAGCCATCAACACCCTCTTCTCCTCGGGTGTGAACTTTAAACAAGATGTTCCAACTGCAGTGGGTTGAGGAGGCTACTTTGCCATGGCTGGGAAGAGAGTAATTGTGTAGGAAAATGGCAGCCCTGGGACCTGGCTTCCCGCAAGTGAGACAGCAGGCTGGTTAGGAGAGCCTGGAGGGTTCTCACTGGAAGCTGTTCCCTTCCAAAGGGCCGGTGGGCTGGGGTTCAGCCAGCTTGCAGTGCTGCTTCCCGCTCCTGTGACATGGACTGCCCAGCCTCTCCCCTGAGCTTGCACCAGACAGGAAAGACAGAATTAGCAGGCTTGTGCTTATTAAGCCAATCCTGTGGGCCGGGAGCCTGCTGGGTGGAGCCTATTCCTTCCCAGCCCCCACCTCAGATGGAGGTGTAGCATTTGCACTCCCCACCCTATCCACAAACGGCTGGAGTTTTGTAAAGTGCTTTGGCCAGCAAGAATGAATTCAGTGCCTCATTAGAGCTATTCATTCAGAGGTGCTGGGGGCCTTCTCCCAGCGTGCTTCTGTGGGAGACATCCTGCCTGAGGAGGAAGAGTCAGAAAAATGATAGGGCTGGAAAGGGTCAGAGTTAGGAGTGGAGGGTTAACTGAGGCCAAAGGAGCTCCCCAACGAAATCCCACCAGACTGAAACCCTATACCTGGTAAATAGGAACTCTGCAAACAGGAGTTTCCTTCTGACCCTGTCTTCCTTACTGCTCACAACAGCCTGAAAGAAAAGTATCATCACACACATTCGACCAGGGGGAAATCAGATTCAGAGAGGGCAAGCAAATCACCCACGGCCACCCCGCTACTGAACAGCAGTGCTTTACGTCCATCACCTTCACATTCAGTCATGTACTGGCCATGGTCCTGAGTCTGTTAGGGAAAGTACAGGTTTGGAGCTTCCTGCACAAGCCTTGACAGAGATGCAGGTCTGAGGCTGTGTGAAATGCATCCCCCACCTCCGGCACTGAGGCAAAGCAGTGGGTTGAAGCCGTGGCACTCAGGGCTCCCCGGGGCTTAGGAAGTCCAACATGGTCGTGTGAGGGGTGCTTCCAGTCTCATTTTCAATGTTGACAAAAAGTGGGTCTATTTTGAAATAAAAATAGCATATATTAACCATGAGAAGCATACACCTGATTTTACAGATTTGACAAATCTCAATTTCCTGGACCGACCTCAGGATAACAAACAAAAGCCTGTCTCAGTTTCTTTGGGGCTTGAGAACAGACAGATCTGCAAACAGCTCCTGGGCTCTGCCCTCTCACTAACCTTTGGGGTGCAAGGGCCTGGCACCCTCATGCAGAGGCTCTAAATCAGCCTCTCTGGGGAGGTTTAATAAGGGCTTCACCCTAATGTGTTAACAATTCAGGGCTTAATACATGACACCTCCTGTAACTGTGTGTACTTAAAGGGGTATAATGCAATAGTGTCCTGGATAGAATCCCTTTATGAGTGTGTGGCAGGGAGCTGGGGGTGGCAAGGTGGGGGAACCTTTTCATTTTGCTCTAAATCATGACCCTACTTGGCTTCCAAATAAAGCAGGCTGCCAGCACTTTTAAGGAAAGTTCCATGATGAAACATATTCACATCTGAAGGCTCAATGGCACACAGACTGAGAAGAAAGAGAGTCTTCAGCCCCGTTCCATTTAAAAATGGCTGTTCTGTTTCCAGAGGAAAGGAACAAATGAGGAAATCACTGTGAGCATGCAGGAGGCACGTGCCCACAAACAAGGCACAGACCATCTGGTCCCATTAGCGGCTGTGCCCTCTGAACTGCACCCCGTGGACTGAGACACAGCTGCCTTGGCAACTGTGTGAGCAACTCGGGGCCTCTCCAGTCTCTCCATGCCCAGGGCTTCCGGTGTGACATCAGAGGCATTAACAATGCAGTAGAAATGCATCTCATTAATTTACTCCCATCTGCCCTTTGCACCCCCAACAAAAATGTGGAGCAGGGGAGATTCTGCCTGGTGGGCGACCTTGCTGAGATGAGGAGGGGGCCCCTGGTGGGTTCTCTGCTGCTCTCCCCTGTGTGGTGGAAGGCTGTGCAGGAGGAGAAAGTGGGGCAGTGTGAAGACCTCACTACTCAAAGTGAGGTCCCTGGAGCAGCAGCAGCAGCAGCCTGCCCTGGGAGTCCATTGGAAATGCAGATAGTCCTCCCTAGACCGACTAAATCAGAATTTGCACTTGAACAAGGTCCCCAGGTGATTCATAGGCATTATATTTGAGAAGCATTAGTCTAGAACAGTGGTTCTATACCAGGAGTGATTTTGCCCCTACAAGAGATATCTGTCAATTTCTAGAGACATTTGTCAGCCTGGAGACATTCTTGGTCATCACAACTGAACAGGAACGGTGGGGCAGGGGTTGCCAGAGAGGCTGATAAATATCTGACAATGCACAGGAACAGAACAGGAACCCCCACCCCCAGCAACAAAGAATTATCCAGTCCAAATATTAACAGTGCTGAGGTCAAGAACTCCCTGGGGTACAGTTTTCTTAGGAAAAGGAGAAGTACATTGGGATCTGTTCTCTTTTCCTTTCTTCTTCATAGTTCACCTGAAATTATTTAAACATGAATTTATACAACACGCCCAGGGACAACACTATAAACAGATGTCTCCTTCTAGCATTTAGTCCCAGAAGGCAGGAATGATGTCTTCCATTTCAAAATAACACTAAAATCTAAATTATGAACAGATAAATGATCTTTCCTTCATTCCTCAGAGCATCTATTATGTCCTCATGGTTATCATGGTGCCCTGTGAGCACACCCATGCTGATGCAAGAGTCCCTGTGGTTTCAGGCAGACCTGTTGTGTGGTTTTCCCTAGAGCCAGAGGTGGGTGGACTGCACTGAACTCAGTTCACATACCACCTCAACACAGACCCTTACTTGCCTTACCTATTGGTTACAGTGCCCCAACAATGGTTTAAGCCATGAAGGAGATACAGGTTTAAGGTTTCTGTCACAGATGCTGAGGACCCTTTTCAGGGTCAGATTCTGGAAGAACCAAACCAAAATCCTCAAGTCTTATTGATTCTTCCTTCTTGTACCTCAATCCTATCCCCTCCTTCTTAAGTCCTCTGTCAATAATGTCCTACTGGACTATTAAAATATTGTGCCTGCTGATTTTTACGCCTTTAGTCTCACCCTCCTCCTTAATCAATCATCACAGGGTGGTCAGAACAATCAGAACAATCTTCAGAACAATCTTCAGCATATAAATCTGCTCATGCCACTATTTGGCTCAAAATTCCTTAAATGGTTTCCCACTGAGTAAAGGATAAATGTTAAACTCCTTAGCATCACATCAGGCACTATGCTGCCTTCATCTCCTGTCACACTTATCTGTGAATATCCAAAGGCCAAAGTCATGTGTAATTGTCTAAAAACAATGATCTTGTGTGTCTTATTGTTACTTGTTTTATTCCTTTTTCCTAGGCTACCTAGTCCTCAAAGTGCCAACCCTGAAGAATTCTACTAATCCTTAGTTTCAACTTGAGTCTTACTTCCTCTGTGAAACCTACCCTGAACCTTCCAATGGCTATAATTCTGCCTCTTTTAGTATTTCTTAGTTGTGTCTTCATTATAGCAATGATCAAATTTTATTATAGTTGTTTTGTTTGTGCATCTCTATGTCATTACACCCTGAGCTCCATAAGAATAAGAATCATATTCTTCTTTGCATCCCCAGCCCCTGGCATAGGTCCTAATACATCTCAAAAGATACTTGTTGAGTGAATAAAACAATTTAGTAAGATAAAATCATCAGTGTCATATGAAAGAGAAGGATCCAAAAAATGTATTGTACTGTAATGTATTGTACTTTGTACTGTATTCTGTGGATACAGTACAAAGGCATAGTGAAGACCTACATAGTAAAAGGAATCAACAATAACCCATAGGTTTTTGAGACTTGAAAACTGGTACTTTGGTGGGGGAAAGAATAAGGAAGTCAGAAAAAGATACAATTTTAAGGTTAAAGATGATATTTAAGGGTTTTGTAAAAATATTTTTATTTATTTTTATAGACAGAGAGGGAGGGAAAAAGAGAGGGAGTGAAACATCAATGTGTGGTTGCCTCTTGTGCGCCCCCTACTGGGGACCTGGCCTGCAACCCAGGCATGTGGCCTGACTGGGAATCAAACCAGCAACCTTATGGTTTGTAGGCCCACATTCAATCCTGAACTATATCAGCCAGGGTGATATTTTAAGTTTTAAGGGGGACATCTATATGGAGATATTCACCAGAAAGTTGGAAATGTAGACACAGAGTGAAGCAAGAAGGCTGAGCTCAAGAAATGGAATTGAATAGGACATACCCAGAGGTGACAGTGAGACCCATGAGAATAGAATATATTAATAAGGGAGAGAGGAGGGAGAAAGAGCAGGTAAAAGTTTTTAAATTAAATTTATTGGGGTATTAGTGGTTAATAATATTATATGATTTTCAGGCATATAAGATTATAACATCTATGTATTCTATTGCATGTTCCCCATCCAAAGTCTAGCTTCCTTCTATTACCATATGCTTGATCCATTTACCCATGTCACCCTCCTCCCACCCTCTCTCCCCTCTAATGACCACAGTTTTGTAGTCTGTATCTATGAGTTTGTTTGTTATTCCTGGTCTTAGTGTCCACATGTATATAAAAACATATGGTTTTTGTCCTTTCCTATCTGACATTACTTTTTTCTTTTTAATTTTATATTTCAATTACAGTTGACATTCAATATTATTGTATAATAGTTTCAGGTGTGTAGCACAGTGGTTAGACACTTATATAATTTACAAAATGACCCCCAATTAAGTCTTGTACTGACCTGGCACCATACATAGTTATTACAATGTTATTGACTATATTCCCTATGC
This sequence comes from Carollia perspicillata, assembly GCA_004027735.1. Classification (NCBI taxonomy): domain Eukaryota; kingdom Metazoa; phylum Chordata; class Mammalia; order Chiroptera; family Phyllostomidae; genus Carollia; species Carollia perspicillata. Next base: position 9,202 of record PVKM010029933.1, on the reverse strand, counting down.
TGTACTTTATCTCCCCCATGACTACTTTGTAACTACAAATTTGCACTTCTTAACCTCTTCCCTTCTTTAACCTTTAAGTTCCTCAAACCCTGTCTCATCTGGCAACCATCAGTTTGTACACTTTTTCTGTATTTTTCTGTTTTGTTTGTTCATTTATTTTTTCTTTAGGTTCCATGTATAAGTGAAATGATATGGTATTTGTTTTTCTCTGTTGGACTTACTTCACTTAGCATAAAACACTTTCAGCCCATCCACGCTATCTCAAATGGTAAGACTTCATTCTTTTTATGGCTGAGTAACATCTCATTATATATACATACCACAGCTTCTTTATCTAGTCATGTATTGATGGGCACTTAGGTTACTTCTATATCTTGGCTGTTGTAAATAACCCTGCAATAAACATAATGGTGCATATATTTTCAAATTAGTGTTTTAGATTTCCCCATATAAATACCCAGAAGTGGAATTGCTGGGTCATCAGGCAGTTCCATTTTTATTTTTGAGGTATCTCTATACTGTTTTCCATAGTGGCTACACCAACCTGCATTTCTACCAACAGTACATGAGGGTTCCTCTTTCTCCACATCTTTGTCAACACTTGTTTGGTGATTTATTGATGATAGTCATTCTGACAGGTGTGAGGTGATATTTCAGTATGGTTCTAATTTGCATCTCTCTGATGATCAGTGATGTTGAGCATCTTTCCATGTCTATTGGCTACCTGTATGTTCTCTTTGGACAAATGACTTTTCAGCTTATTTGTCCATTTCCAACTGGACTGCTGTTGATGTATTGGGTATTAAGTTGTATGAGTTCTTTGTATTTTGGATAGTAACCCCTTATAATGTGTCATTGATAAATATCCTCTCCCATTCAGTAAGCTGTCTTTTGTTGTGCAAAAATGTTCTAGTTTGATGTGGTTCCATTCATTTATTTTTTATTTTGTTTTCCTTGCCTGATAAAATATATTAGAAAAAAAAGTCTGAGACCAATTTCAGAGAGTTTACTATATTTTCTTTTAGAAGTTTTGCATTTACTTCTTTAATCTATTTTTAGTTTATTCTTATATATGTTATGAGAAGGTAGACTGAATCAAGAAGAAATAGAAAATCTGAACAGACCAATTACTACCAACAAAGTCCAAACAGTAAGCAAACCCCCCCAACAAACCAAAGTCCTGGACTGGATGGCTTCACAGGTAAATTTTACCAAATATTCACAGAAGAATTAACATTGATCCTTCTCAAACTACTCCAAAAAAATTAAGAGAAAGGAAGCTCATTTTAGAAGGCCAGCATTACCTTAATTCCAAACCCAGACAAATATACTACCAAAAAAATTATAGGCCAATATCCCTGATTAACATAGATGCAAAAATCCTCAACAAAATGTTAGCAAACTGAATTCAGCAATACATTAAAAAGATCATACACCATGATCAAGTGGGAGTTACTCCTCAAATGCAAGGTTGGTTTGATACCTGAAAATTAATTAATGTGATACCCCACATAAACAAAATGAAGGATAAAAATCATATGATCATAGATGCAGAGAAAGCATTTGACAAAATCCAATATCTATTTATTATACAGAACCTATCGAGGTGGTATGCTGAATGAGCCCAGCCCCTGATTTGGAAAACCGACGGGTTGTGAGTCAGCACACAGGAACCGAGCCCACAGATCAGCTTTCCTGTGGGGAACCAGGCCTGCATTGTACCTAGGCTGCTTTGAGGCTTGTTTTTGCTAAAACTCACTCACCTTGAATTGAGGCAGCAAATGTTAACTGCATATCTTGGAAGTAACTTCCTAAAATCTGTGCTAAACCTCCCAAGTATGGAGTATAACCAGTTCAACCACCTTTCCCCTTGCATTTGCAAATATTCTTTTTCTTTGAAGTAATTAGCAACATTCTTTCCTTTGTTATCTGTAAAAGGTAATCACCTACAGCGAACCTGTGCATAGTAAATGAGGGCCATCCTCAATGTAATAGACCCAGAAAAGTAATAAAAGCCTGTCCAGGCAGGGGTCAGAGCCCTCTCTCTCACTTAGAGAGTGGCCATGCCGTCCCTTTTTCTCCATAGGACTTCTGTAGTCTGTGTGAATTTGTTCATCACACCCACAACACACAGACCCCACAGGCCGGAGTCCACATCAATTTATGATTAAAAAACTCTTGGCAAAGTAGAAACATACCTCAACATAATGAAGGCCACATGTGACAGACCCAGAGCTAACATCATACTCAACAGGCAAACCTAAGAGCATTTTCCTTAAGATCAGACACAAGAAAATGTCCACTTTCACCGCTTCTCTTCAACATAGTACTGGAGGTCCTAGACACATAAATCAGACAAGAAAAAGAAGTCAAAGGCATCTAAATTGGAAAGGAAGAAGTAAAACTGTCATTATTTGCCAATGAGATAATACTATACATAGAGAGAACTCTACAAATTTCATCAAAAAGCTATTAGTACTGATAAATGAATTCAGTAAACTAGCAATATGCAAAATTACTATTCAGAAATCAGTTGTATTTTTATATATCAATAATGAACTATCAGAAAGGGAAACTAAAAAATCAATCTCATTTACAATTACATCAAAAAATAAAATATAGGAATAAATTTAACCAATGAGGTAAAACGCCTGTACTTATAAAATTATAAGACACTGAAGGAAGAAATAGATGAAGATACAAATAAAAGCATATCCCATGCTCATGGTTAAGAAGAATAAACATTGATAAAATGTCCATATTACTCAAAGCAACCTACAGATTCAATAGTCACTATCAAAACACAAGTGGCATTTTTCACAGAATTAGAACAAATAATCCAAAAATTTATATGGAACCACAAGAGACCCAGGATACCACAGCTATTGGTGATATCATGTATGTTTTAATGTCCTAAATTGTTTATGAGGTGAGCATTTTGCAAACATTACTTCTATGAGTGGTAACAGTGAAGCTGGAGAGTACTGTGCTTTCTCGAGGATGCACAGCAAGAACCACGGACGGTGTGGTGGGACTGCAGCCCTGTCCTAGGCCACGGCTCTTGCTGCCTGCAGAGGGCAGCCCTTCCCTCTCTGCCTGTGCTTGTGGACCAGTGTGGTGATCCACTGGGTGTCAGGATCCCTTCCGATAGCCTCTTATGATGGATCAAAGAGGATAACCTCAAAGAATCTGCATATGAAAACTTCACTAACCCAGTAAGAACTCAGGATGCACAGACTGAGGGCTCCCAGCAAACATTAGCTGGTTAACACCATGATGGACAGATTGCTGTAGGTCACACCCTTAGTAACAGGGCATTTGCAGCCACCACTATGCACACAAATCCTATGTATGACATAACGTTGCTTGGCCTTGTATCCCAGCCTGAGCTTTTAACCAAGTGGGTGGGGCAGGGAACCCTGTGGAGCACAGAGAGCAGCACAGCCTGAGGAGGAAGGGCATTACATGGGACTGCATCCTCCTCCATAGCTCCTGCGTGGACCTGTAACTGCTCACCTTGGCTTACCTGATGGCTGCAGCCAGATGGAAAGGAACAGCCTTTCTCCGCCCATCCCTCTTTTTTGATAAACATTGGCATTCAAAGAAGTGAACAGTTTTTACTAACTTGATCCTCATTGCTCATGGTTTTCAAATTCTGTTAATATCCTCCCCTAATCTATGTCTTTGGCAAACTGAAGGGTACTAACCCCATGTTTCTGTTTCAATATAGCAGTCCCCAACCTCCATTCCACCAATTATATTCATAGTCTTCCTTCTTGACATGTGGTAACCAGAACCACATAGAGCTATTCAGCTGTCAACGAGTAACAGTTACTTAAGAAAAGAAGGACATTGTTTTCCATGGTGAAAAGTAAGCCACTCATTATCACATTGGGAAGCAAATGCAATGCCAAAGAAATATTCACTCAGATAAGCAAAGTTATGTTTTGTCATTCTCCTTGGGGTTGTGCTTGGGTCCTGTGGGACCCCATGAACAGCTCCTGAGAGAAGGCCCAGTGCGAGGTCCATACGACAGCTTCCACGCTTGCTCACGTGGACTTCCCACATGCTTCATTTTCACCTGCCTCAAATCTAGTCGTCGGAAACTTTTAGCTTGAATACTCACTCCTTATTTTTTAAAACCTTTTTCTAGTTCTTCCTTTGCATCAGTTACCCAGTTGAGCAGATAGTTGAAGCTGAGTGACAGGGAGAATGCTTCTGGGGCCAGCACAGATAGTGGAAAGCACTGGGTATGTGTGAACACATGGTTCTTTTAGCACTAAGGCCTGAACATCCCCCTCCAGGCTGCTCAGCTATGGGACTCAGGCCCAGGGAGGTATAGTCCCTGGCATGTAGGTTCTTTCCAAAGTGTTGACCCATAAAATTCATAGCAGAAATAGCTTTTATAGCTCCTATGCATGTAGGTGGAAAAAGCCCTACTCTTTGACTTTGTGCCTACCAAGCACAGAAACCATACAAACAATCCTACACTAGTGTACTTACTCCAAAACCAGCTCCAAGAGATGTTAACCCAAGAGGCTACAGGTCTAAGCCATAAGCTAATCAATAGTTTCCTTCTGACCCAATGTGAGCTGCAATATGAACAAAATAATACCAATGGGTGGTAGGTTACGCCAGGTTCTTTTGACAATCCACGATGAAGAGACGTGATGGAGAAATCAATAATAAATGACTGGGGTGGTACCTCTAGCAAAGTTACCACAGCCAGCCAAGGTTTTACGCTTCTTTGAAAGCTACAAACAAATTTACCCGACAGCATGCTTCTCCAGTGTTCAAAACTTAACCAAAGGGCCCCAGGCCACACGTGGCTGTTAGCTCATCATACGATCTGGTGTAGGACCTCTTTCTTAATGACATATCGAAGCCTGCGGCTGCTGCCTCAGGGATCAGTAAATCTAAGTGTGCCCCCCTCGGTAGTGAAAGCAGAGCCAGATGAGTAGGAGACGCAAAACGGTGGCCAGCTCTCCTGATTCAGTTCTAATATTTGTTTCTGTGTTTGTTCTATTCTTCATCAGTGTGAAGAACAAGTTTCTCACAAAATAATTATGAGGTCTGGAAATGAGCAATCTTGATACGAACATAAAGTATATCTTCTGTTTTACTTCTTAGTATTTCAAATGTTAAAATATACAGATTGGGTAGACTGCTAAATATAGGCTAAAAAGGAACTGTTTCTTTAAAAGGAAAAAAAGATGGGGGAAAAGCTTAGTCAGACATTGCAGAGCACCAACAGAATAAAAAATAAATAAAATTTCACTCACGAATTCAGACCAACAGTGAAGAGGTCCATTGGGATCATAGAATATTTTAAAGAAATTATATGATTATGTAATTATTTAATTAAGTAGTTGATTCAAATAATCATCTGTTTTCAACACATATGGTGATAAGCATCATTAACTAACTAAGAATTATCAAGAAGGTCTTTGAGGCATACTTCAATAAAGACAAAAAATATTTATATATCTATATGTAAATGATTTTATATATCCGTATCTTGTAGGTACATGATTATTGTTAAGTTCTGGAAGATTGTTTATGTTCTCATAGGGAGGTATAATACCCGTATCCATGTTTATATAAACAAACAACTTACAAAATCTTTTCTGGTTCCATAAATAGAGCAAAGCTTAGCTTTAACCTAGCTCCTGTCCAGACCTTCCCAAATATCAAAGCAATGAGGCCCAATTAAGTGCTGTTTCACCATATGCATTCTCAATGTGTGGAGGAATCGGGGGAGGGGGGCTGGTTAATTCAGCTAGGACACATTTCCTATGGCACTATTATGCTGTACAGAGTCACCATATTCTGCAAACAAAATAGAATTTTACATCCTGTTATGGATCACCAATTAGCCCTGCTAGTCTTAAAAAAAATAGCATTTACTCTCAGAAGTTAGCTTCATGTTTTGGTTCTATAAGTCCCCATGGACCTTTCTTTCTAGGGCAAGTCAGTTCATGAAAGAGGAGTGGAGTGGGTGACGGGGGAGAAGCCCCATGAGCACAAGCCAGATGCAGCATTGTGCGGTGGGTCCTTGCTGCCACCCATCAGGGCTCTGAAAGGAAGCATGTTCACTTTCACCCTTGGACACAGCTCTCCTTGCCCTGAATCCACTCCCACCATCACTGGTAAGTTCTGGATCTTTCCTGCATTCACCCGTGCTGCTTTGATTTTCTTCATCCCCTGCTCCCTCCTTCAGAGTCAGACTGGCTTTGTACTCCAGCTTATAATTTCCTCTTTTGGATCTTTGGGCAGGTTACTTAAGAATTTTCAGCTACTGTTCCCTCATCTATGAAATGGAAATAATAAGATCTATCTCATCAAGTTATTGCATTATTAAAATATGATATGTGGAATATGTAATCTAGGTTCTGAAACACATTAGGTTTTCCCTTAGAGTTATAAGTGAGAACATCCTCTCCAAAGCGAACAAATGACCTACTAGCCTGTGAATCCGAAGGCCTGTTCTCAGTCCTCCTGTTGTTCACTGTCAGCCACCCTGGCCTTTCTCTGCCCCCTGGTAGAGGACCTTCCCTTCCGCCTCTCTGATTGCTATTCTTTCACCATCTAATTTTCTTTTCTTTTCTTTTCCGCCTGCCTATGTAGACATCCCTCAAGGATCAGTCCTCACTCCTCTACCGGTATCCCATTTCTTTTCCCTCCAAAGATGACATTCAATCTGTAGTTCCAGCCCTGACCTCTACCCTCAGTTAAACTTCCAACCTCCTTGTGAATACCCATATGTGGAGAACATGTCATTACCATGTCAAACTCAAAATGTTTACACACATGAACTTTGGGGCTATGGTATGATTTAAGTTACAGTTTCACCTCTATGAAAGGGAAAGGTGTCATTGTCCCTCAAAGAATAACTCACTGCATCAAATAGTACAAACCAAGTAAGTATTCATGGGAATATCATCAGTGTCCTGACCTTGAGTTATGTTATTGAGTATCAAATGAGTATATCAATTCATCACATCAAATGATATGTATTTCATAAATATGTCATGATTGGTATATCAACTTTATCATTGAGACTAAGATAAACATTTCTACTCATATCAAATAAGCATTTATGGGCATAGGTGACAATTATTTCATCATAATGAAATATTATTCCAGACTACAAAAGACAAACAGGATGGTATATTATTTGGGGAAGTTAGTATTTTCAGCCTTCTTTAAATTTCTCCAGAAATATTGATTTACTGGTTTATCTTAGATGATTCCATCTCAGGCTGAATTAAGATTTACTTTACTAGTTTAGAATTTAGAATACTCTCAAACAGAACCAAAATTTCAAAGTAAAACTAATTTTTCAAGCAATCATCTGTTTTTGCAATAGCAGAAAGTTCTTTTTAAATCGTTCTTCAGATCTTAAAACAATTTCAGAGAGGCAAAACTTCTTGGACACATATGAATATAGATGTAAACATCCTTAATAAAACACCAAATCCAGCAACATCTCAATAGATGCAGAAAAAGTATTTGACAAAATTCAACACCCTTTCATGATTAAAAACATGTCACAAATTAAGAACAGAAGGAAAGGTCCTCAACCTGATCAAAAAAACCTATGAAACACTCACAGCTAACATTATACTTAACGGTAAAACACTGGATGTTCCGCACAGGATCAGAAATGAGACATCAGTGTCCACTCATAACTTCCATCGTACTGGAGGTTCTAGCCAGGACAATTAGACAATAGGGATAAGAATGGAAAAAATTAAACTATCTCTGTTTCCAGATGCCATGACCGTGTATGTGTGTGTATACATATTATATATTATACATATATATATATTCCTAAGTAATCCACTAGAAAAACTACTAGAAAAAATAGACAAGTTTAATAAGATTGCAGAAGATCAACATATAAAAATAAATTATATTTCTATATACTAGCAACTATGATAAACTTTGGGCAGGTTACTTAAATTTCTGAGCCACTGTTTTTTCAAACAATCTGAAATTAAAATTAAGAAATCAATTATATTTAGCCCTAGCTGGTGTGGCTCAGTGGATTGAATGCTGGCCTGTGAATCAAAGGGTTGCTGGTTCGATTCCTAGTCTGGGGTACATGCCTGGGTTGTGAGTTAGCTCCCCAGTAGAGGGGCATGTGAAAGGCAACCACACATTGATGTTTCTCTTCCTCTCTTCCTCCCTCCCTTCCCCTTTCCAAAATAAATAAATAAAATCTTTTAAAAAATTTTAAAGGAAATCAATTACATTTATAATAACATAAAAAATAATAAACAACAAAGAAATGCAAGACTTTTACCCTGAATACTATGAACATTCTAGAAAGAAATTAAAGAAGACCTATGAGTAAAGTGGAAAGACAGCTCATGTTTATGGACCAGAAGACTTAACATTATTAAATGGTAAAATTTTCCAAATTGATTTTCAGCTTCAATGTAATCCCTATCAAAATTCCAACTAGCTTTTTAAAGAAGAATTGACAAACTGATTCTTTAAAATGCATATGAAAATGCGAGGAACTAGAATAGAGCCAACCTAATTTCGAATGTTAAAAAAACAAAGTTGGAGGACTCAGACTTCCTAACTTCAAAAGTTATTACACAGCTACAGTAAGTAAGACAATGTGATACTGAAATAAAGACAGACCTATAGACCAGGAAATTAGAAAACAGAGTCTAGAAATAAATCTTTACATTTATGGTCAAGATTTTTCATTTTCATCAAGGGTACCAAGAAAGTAATCTGAAGGACAACACGGACTTTTCAAAAATGGCTATCCACATGTAAAAGAATGAAATTGGCTCAAAACCCAAATGTAAGAAGAGCAAAAACTATAAAACTCTTAGAAGAAAATATAGGGGAAATCTTAGTGAGCTTGGATTACACAAAGGCTTTTAAGGCACAATTCCAAAAACACAAGCGACTAAAGAAAAAGATAAAATATATTTCATCATACTTGGAAACTTTTGCATTTTAAAAGATAGCCTAAGAAAAGTTAAAAGACAACCCACAGAATGGGATAATCTATTTGCTAATCCTACATCTGATAAAGGAATTATATCCAGTTACATAAAAAAACCTTTCAACTCAAAAATAAAAGACAATCTGATTTAAAAGATAAACAAAGGATTTAAATAAATGTCTCCAAATAAGACATGCAAATGGCCAATAAGCACAGGAAAAGATGCTCAAC
>PVKM010029932.1:0-17531 GCA_004027735.1 Carollia perspicillata | reverse complement strand
GGTATTGGAATCCAGACTCAAGGGGGCTTTGGAAGTATTTGGGGAGACATTACATCTTGAAGGATGATCTAGGAAAATCATCACTGTTTTGTGGGAAAACGTTCATGTGTCAATATGGAGATGGAAGTTGCTGAGGAATTCGCCAAGGAAGGGTCGGTAAGAGTGGCAGCGGGCCGTGCTGACTGGCACTGCTTTGGTGACCCCATGCCAGGCTCCGGCCCCCTGCTCAGAAGGCCCGCTGACTTGTTCTTGTCAGCACTTATGAGTGAGCAGCAGTTGGGCTACTTCACCATAACTAAAATTTCCACAAGATTCTGGCATCAGAATGACAGTGTAATGTATATAGTAAAATATATTTTACCCGAGAACTGGAATGCTGTATCCGTAGGAAACATGGTGACTTTTCATAGTCCACTGGGGTAGCTGAACTACGGTCTGATTATGTTTATTTATAATCTGATTATGCAAGGAATTTATAAGGTGAGCAAGAAAGGCTTGAAAACTTTCTTACTTTGGAGATATGGCAGTAGGATTGGAAGATCATTTTTTGTGTGTAATGCTGTGTGCACATGAATCAATTTCTGTGTTTGCCACAGTTTACATTGAGTGCCCAGCCTCGTTTTATAAACACCTCTCCCTTTACCCTGGTTACTCAGCAGGCCCTGGAGAAGTCTAAAACACACATATACCCCTGTATGTGCACACATATAAACAGTTTTCCAAAGGCTTATTTTCTTTATTTTAATATTTGTCAATCAGGATCTAGAAAATGTTTCTCAAAAGAGAAAGTAAATAAAACTCAACTATTTGTTATGGCCAGAGAAGATAAGCACTGATTCTATGTAATAAAATAAGCTTTTAAAAATACAAATACATAAAATAAAATAGCTATATCAATCCATCAGATATATTCTTTTCTGCCCCTCTCTAAGAAGGTGAAGGGAATAGTCAAAGAACAAACCTGAAGGACCCATGGATGAGGACAACAGTGTGGGGACTGACTGTGGGAGTGGGGACTGGGTTGGGTGGAGGGGTATGAAGGGGGAAAATGGGACAACTGTAATGGCATGAACAGTAAGACATTAAAAAGGAGATTTAAAAAATTGTATTTATTAACGCCTTTTTTTGTTGTTTTGTATACTAGTCTCACTATGTCATGGAATAGACCCGGTCAGCATGCTTGTAATCATTAAAATTAAGAGCTTAACTGTTTGGTATAGACCCAAAGCTCAATAAGACCTTAAGAAGACAGAAGATTGGTAAGTTCAGGTAGCAAGTGGTGGTGTGCATAAAGAGGGGAGATTTAGACACTCAGAAGGGCTGCAGCTAAACAAAGGAAGGAAATTAATTCTGAGGGATTTGGTCAAAGGGATTCTGGGCCAATTGAAGAAGCAGGTTTCTCTGGAAAAGCAATTTTTGATGTGGTGTCTGAGATTCGACTAGAGAAAGAAATCACTGCAGGTCCTTTTTGAATGTAGACAGATCATAATATAAATAAATGAAGCAGACCATGCACTTATTATTCAGAAAGGAAGACAATGCACATATGAAATATTTTGTTTGTTTTGGGATGAAATGGTAGAAAGTAAGGATATGAACCAGCTTGCTGAAAGGCAGCAAATTCACAGCCTAGAAGGATCCAAAAAGGAAAAAGGTAACAAATAGCACGTAAGTACGGGAGGTTTGATGTCGTAAAGCTATGCTAACCTGCATCAAATGCAATTATAGTTATTATTTACCTCAACCATCTTTGTTTTGTGATCAGAAATTGCTTCACAATCAGGAAAGCAAAGAGGAGTGCGGGAGATGACAGTTTGAGTACCACAGTAATTACTGTGGAAAGAAGAAGGGAGAAGAGCTTGCTCATTGGTTAAGACATCCTCTCTTCTCTCTTTACTCTAGGGTAGAAGGCCGGAGCTTTCTCACCTTAGAGCAAGGTAGGCAGGTCTCTAAGGTTCTGCTGCTGTGAGGCTAAGGCAGAGGCGGAGATGGCGAGAGGGCACCAGGGAAGGGGAAGAGCAGGGTGTCTGAGGTCGTCCAGGCTGTTCTGGGGTCATTGGTGTGGAGACGCTGGGCCCTGGCCTGATTCCCAAGGACCGCCTGCTGCCTCTTCCCACACACCTGCTGGTTCTGTATATGCCATCCTTTCGGTTTTTCTCCCTGCTCTCCTCCCTTTTTTAAGATTGGGCTGCTGTTGATATGTGTAATATTTTAAGCATATTTTACTAGTTTGAATATGTTGGAGAATCACAGGAAATACACAACATGATTTGCAGCTGTTCTTACGGGGTCCATTTTGCCTATTACCTTCTTAGGAATGACCTTGAGAAATGCAAGCAGGTAATTTTTATCCACAAAGATGTAACTGGGCATGGAATTTGCTCAGAATGGGGAATATCTGTCTCTCTGACAAAACCAGCTGCTTTCTTTTGTTTAACAGAGGGCCTTTTAACTAGTATTCAAACACTTAGTAAGAAGCAGAATGGCATATACCTCAGGTGTCATGTCTCTCTGAAACTCAGTGGAGGAAAGACTGAGAATAGAAAGCTTTATAATGAGAAGTGACACTGATTTTTGCTAAATGGCCATTTAATAAAACATTGCCTATGATACTGTCATCTTTTAATGATTACTTCTATCTTAGGCAACTTGTGTGCTGGTTGGTATTTTATTTTTTATATTCCATATAAACACACACTGCACTTTTTCCTGACTCCTTATTCTTACATTTATGCCAAGCCCAGCAATATTATATATTCTGTTCCTTCTGTTTTTTCCCAACTTTAATATTATGTCTCCCATCTTCAAAAACCTATTTTCCAAAGAGTTACACTAAAATATTATATAGATGTAGTGTGTTTTCATAGAAGCGTTTAAAAATATTTAAATAAAAATGATTTAAAGGCTATAGTGTCCTTTAAGTTCAAATAAGATAAATATTAAATTCTTAAAAGACAGAAGAAATCAGGAGAGAGGATAGCATGATATAAAAGGATAACCACCAAGAAGCTGCACACAGTAAAAACTATCAGGCTCGAACTCTGCTTATTGAAGGCAAGACTCCCCCATATTTCCTCCACGTTCCTCTGCTCCTTCTCACTGTGCCCTCTTTCTCTTACATCACATACAGAGCAACTCTGGTCTTTTTTTGATCCTTTTCACCCCGGACACTGTCAAACCTCATTTTTGGTGCTCCCTTTCCTCCTTATATCAGTTAAAAAGTACAATGTGGGGGTGTCATTCCATCAAAATGATAAATGTCAATTTTCATATACTGCCCCAAGTACTTGGCTATAATTACAATCTTTTACTGTTTGTTAAAAATCATATTGAGTGGAGGACCAATTCCTTAGAAGAGATTCCATTGTTTTTTTGGGACTTTACCTTCAAATATTATATCAAAGTTTCATGCAAAGTACTTAATTTCTGGCATGCACTTGGTACTACAAATAAGTAGAATGAATCTTTTTATCTATCTGTCTGTCATCTATTAGTTCATCCACACATCTTCCTAATTTATCAAGTAATATTGAAATAGGTTGAAAAGTGTACACAATTAAAAATACAGTATAACTCCAATTTTATTAGTATTCACTCAATTTTTCCCTCTTTTCATTTCTCCAGAAATCATAGGGCTAGAGCATGGCTGGCTGCCTTTAGATCTCAAATAGAAAAATATTTCCATGAAGTTTCTCAGTAGTGTTTGAACACAATACTGCTGGCTTCCCGGTCCTATTCATACAGTTTCTATTTTCTCTTCTCTTCTTATTTGAGGAATATAAATATATGCTCACTTGATAAAGTAGAAATTATACCCAAGGCAACCCTCCCCAGCTCAGTCATGACTTGCTTTTTGTGAAACTATTTCCCATGGACACTGACAGAGAAAACAAAAACCATCATGTATTTTATAAACAATCATGAAAATAAAAAAGATCTTCATACAACAGGGAGGAGCTGCTGATTTGAAAATAAACTTCAGTGCTTACTCTAATTCAATCTCTTACTCTCCCTTTTTCTTTTTTTACAATGAGACAGTCTTACATTTCTAGCTGTAGGAATACAGTGAATAGGTCCTGGACAGCTGCACAGAAGTCAAGGAGGGTCCTATCCATCGTGTGGTGCAGGTACTGCTTCAATAAATACTACTGTATTAGTTTTTTTTCTTCTGTCCAGTCAACTGGTCAACCTTGGTAACCTGGCAACTGTTGTCCATATGCTGCCAGATACATTAGTTCATAAAAAAACTCAACAACTTCATATGGGACATGAGCCAGTATTTGGGGATATACTTAAAAAACAGGGGATGCTATATGATCTGTCTGAATGTGTCTCTCCCAAATTCGTATGTTAAATCCTAGTGTTCGATGTGATGATTTTGGGAGGTGGGGCCTTTGGGTGGCGATCAGGTCATGGGAACAGAGCCCTCACAAATGGGATTAGTGCTCTTATAAAATGAGACCTTACAGAGCTGCCTAGCCCCTTCAGCCATCTGAGGACACAGTGGAAAAGTTCTATGAGCCAGGAATTGGGCACTCACCATCCACAACAGCAAATCTCCTGGCACTTGATCTTGGACTTGTCAACCTCCAGAACTGTGAGGAACACATTTCCACTGTTTATAAATGACCAGGTCTGTGGTATTTTGTTATAGCAGCTCAGACTAAGGTTGTGTCCTTAAAAAACTAGATGGAAGTGATGTGGACAATAATGTCCTGGCTAAAGCTCTTCGCTGACTGCATGTGTGTGTTGCGATCACTGATGCTGCATTTGAATTTTTCTCCTGGACCTGACTGCTACTCAGAGAGGTCTGAGAAGTAATTTCTTCTGACCTGTAAGCTGGATCACTGCTCAATTGATAATTCCATTCCTTAGGGTCTCAGTAACTATGTTATCCATGGACTTTTCTGCTATCAACTTGGTATTCTAGAAAGATCATAGTTGGGTGGATAATTTTTAATGTTGGCAAATAGCACACGACTTTTTGTGGAGTGTTGCTGTATCACACTTGCTTGTGGTACAGAACTTCTTTGCCAGAGGGGCCCTGGTATTACTTTGACAATAGATTTCTATTGGACATTTTAAAATTAATATTTGCTTAAAAAGCTGCCTTGATTTTGTCTCTACCTCTCTTGCCTGTAGGATCACTCACTATCTTACCTTACCTGTGTTGAAAGCTTGAGATTTTTGGGGGGGATTATATTGCATATACAGTTATTTAAAGCATTCTGTGTTCTTTCTTGTTTCTTTAAATCTAAGCCAAATTCTGGGCTACTATTTAAAAATTTTATTTTTCATTTGTTCACATTATTAGAAATCTTAACATCTACTAAATGCAAGGGGCAGCTATAGGCTCCTCCATCTGAATTAGCAGTTCTTAGCCAGTAGTCCGTGGACTCTTAAGGAATTCATTGACAAAATTCAGGCGGGTCAGAGAACTCTCTAATAGTTATGATTTCATAGGCATTTTCCTGAAAGTTTTTAGAGCTTTTATTAAATTGTCAAAAATTGTATGTCCCAAATAATGCTAAACCCTTATGGCTTGAATATTTAGGGGATACATAAATGTCCTATATTGTCGCTATAAACGGTTTGAACACACAAAGGAGATTCTGTAATGTCAGCATTATTCTACAGCTGCAGAAGTACCAAACATACACTAGGGGGCATAAAAACCTAAATGAAAGTTTGAGAACAAACCAGATCCTTCTTGGTTTTCATAAACTGAGGAAGTAATTTCCAATAAAGTACCTGTACTGATTCATTATCTTTGCCTAAACAAACTCACTATTTAGGATATATTTTGGGCATTTTCCCCTCTAAAAATAATGAATAGGGCCAAACCCCACCATTTTATAGATTATCTAATTTCACGGTATTTCTAAAAAGATGCAAAATAATTCTGAAAGCACTTTTTATTTCTTTTAAAAGGTAAGTAAATTTCTATAATGTGAGATGTAACTAAAGCATAATTTTAAACAGGAATCCCTTTAATCAAGACTCTTATTGTGAAAGTTAGGGGAAATTAAAGGATTTGGTTTATGTACAGTGAAGGGGAAAAGCAAGGAAAGGACTAAGATTCTTTTATTACATCTACTCACATTTATGCTTCAAGCTCAGTATTAGATTTTAGTAGGGCTTACTGTGTTCCTCTAGCTTGTGCCTTTTTCAAAACCAAATTGTTGTCTGTTTCCTGTTTTTCCTGTTGCTTTTTAAAAGCCTACTCTATAATCAAATGAGGCTTTAAAGATTATAAATGAAACATATGATTATAACCTAATGTCCTAATAAAATGTTTTTCACCTAATTTAATACTATCAACATAAGTCTTTTTAAGTTTCTTTCTAAAAAATGTGTTCAAAGTATGCTTTTCAGAGCTTACGTTTGTTACACTTAGTTTATTCTTCATTAAAAAATTATGAAAACATATGTACCATTGGTTATTGTGAGGCATATATTAAAAACAAAACAAAACAAACAAAAACCCGTAAGGGTCCAGCTTGCCCAGCTGTGGGACCACCGGAACTGTTTTCTCCTGCTTGGAGTTCTTTTTGTTGCCTGGAGCTATCTTCACCCGTCTTAGAATCTGATCCTGTCAGTCTCCCGCATCAAAGCCTTCCTTGTCTGCTTATCACCTGCAGGAAGAAGCTCCAGCTACTGAACGCGACACTCGGCTCTCAGGACTTGGCCATCCCACCCTCCACTGTCAGCACGCATGCCCTCTGTTCTCCCTGGAACAAATAGCCTTCTATTACTGGAATGCACTGTATCCTTGCATTCCTCTCTGCCTTGTGTATACTGCTCTTAATAGACTGTTCCCCTTTGGCCAAGTCCTTCGGGTGAACAAATTTACACTGATAAAACTCAAGCATCAGTCCTTATTTGAAGAACTTCTTGGCTGTTTCATCTCCATCCAATAAAAGTAATATTCTCTCTCTTCAGTGCCTCCAAAGCTGCTTGCAACTAATAGAGTACAATTAGTTTCTTACAGGTCTCTTTTCTCCCATTAAACCATGAGGTCCAAGGAGGTCAAGGATCATGTCACCATTAAAAACCCAAGTTTAGCACAGACCTTGTCTATGGCTGAGCAAATAGTTGAAACTCAATACATGTTTATTGCTTGAATAAATCCTTCGGGGAGAGGTTTGATGGTAAACACTAACTATGGGAGGGAGTGAAGGGGAACACACACACACTGCTCTTTCTCGTCACTAGATTCCCTTTCCTCTGCAGGCCCAGCACCGTCTCATCTGCTCAATTTGTCTAAATTCTGCCTCAGATACTTAGATGAAATGCCCAGAATAACCTAGTTCTACAGTCAATTAATCTTATTTTTCATACCCAGAGAAATCATTTTTAACCTCCATGATTTTAAATGAGCAGAGAAGCTGGGAGACACAACACAACACTTTCCCATTTCTACCTGTTTTTCGTTGTTGCATGCTTATCCTACATGTATCTGGCCAGAATTTCAAACTACAAATCTCCCACATTTGGCCAATTTTGCAATCCTTAAGTGTCAAACAATGTAAGTGAATAGAACTCCTGGTTCTCTGACTCTCATATATTATCCTGGGTCTCTCCATACCCCTACTATCATCTCACAGAGGCTGCTAATCTTCAATAGAGAGCACTAGTCATTCTGTGAAAATTCCCTCATTTGGTACCCATTGTTCTTAACAAGGTCCTTTCTGTGTATTCCCAGAGAGTACCCTGGAGGAGGTATGCTTGCCTTCCACCAGAAGAAAGTTAATCTGTCAAGCAAATCTAGGTTCTTATGAATGCCTGGCCAATTTGGCTTTGGGCTGATGGTACCAGCTCTGTGGGATGTGTGTTTTGGTTTTGCATCCAAGGGATCTCATCTTCAACACTGTCAGCTTCTCTCACACTGTGAGCTTTCTTCAGTTACCTGCTGCTGTTGCTTCCATTGCTTCCCGTCCTTCAAAGGAAACTCTGCTGGAGGAAGCTCCCCACTGTGCACAGTTCCCAGGCACTGCTGCAGGCACCCGAGGAGCTGAATCCCAATGCCATTTTGACAGTCTTGTTCATTAATCAGTTTTCTTATAACCAGTTACTTATTCCACTTGCTGACATTGAGATAGGGATTGTAAGAACTGCAAGAATTTCTTGGCAAGTGGAATAGGAAAACTGAGATAGCTGAAAAAACTAGGCTAACAATTTGTGTAGCCAGATGCAGAAGGTCACCTCTCTAGAGAGATCTAGGCCTCAGTTGTATTTCAGCTTTAGGCCTAGAAAAGCAGCAGAACTGGATGTGTGAAACCAGGACCACATGCACCATCCCCCTGCCCCCGCCACCCAACCCTGGCACTGACCAATCAGTGGAGATCATGACTCTGAAAGGGCGCACCTGAAAAAATGATGAATATTTTACTGAACCCTCCCCTGTGACTTCCCTAAGATTCCTGCCTGCAAGAAAGAGACGAAAGCCTCAAGAAGAAAGACCCAGCGGTAAGTGTACTCTCCTTCTGGGGAGCAGCCCTGCCATTTCTTTCCATATCTTCTTCCCCCATAGGCACGCATCTCTTAAACTCTAAGAGTCCCCATAAGACGTGCAATCAGGGGAGCAATGGGCAGCAGCAACTTGTTCCAGGCTAATCCCCTGAACCTATCCCCAAGATTATTTTTTATCTGACTTCCCAGGGAGCTAAGGCAGCCCAAACTAGGCTCTCCTGTTGCTTCTTCTACCCTAGGCTCTTCCTTGTTTCAGTGTTCTCAGCTTTAATAAATACACCCTTGCAGTCATTTGGATTTGTGTTGTGAAATCTTTCCTGCACAAAGTCAAGAACCCACACCCTGCCAGCTGACCCTAGGCAGCCCTGCTTAGGGCCAGGCCCCCTATTCATTAACAACACCACCCAAATCCTTCATTGCTTACGAACCGTTCGAAGACTCCTAGGTGCCTTTGCCATGGAAGAAGGAGTTGGTCCCCAGGGTTACGCCTACAGCACCAGACTTACCAGGAGGATTCAGTACGGCAGCATAAATCTCGAAATGGAGATGTTTGTTGTACAAGTTTTCATTTTTTTCCACCTGAGTTTACACGGTCTAAAGCCTCGTAGCTATTACAGGCCTCATGAAATCTTTAAAATGTCTTAAGAATTTACCTATTTTAGTTTGGACTATACTTTTAAAATTACTTATGGATTATCCAGTAATGATCTAACATATCTCATTTCTAATTCTGCCCAAGAAGGTCTGATAATTTTGCTACCTGCTGTCTACATTTTTTTGCAGAAAAGAATGCACGAAATTCTAACTATATACTGGAGATAAGACTTGACTCTTAAATGGGGCAGGAAATTGGGCTCTGTTTTGGCAGTAGCAGTGTCTGACTGAGATGGTGTTGCTGCAAATGCAAGTTATAGCCCTCCTGCAGATATGGAGGCTGAGAAGTCCAAGGTCAAGTTGCTGACAGGTTTGGTATATGGTAAGGACCCACTTCTTAGTTCATAGATAGCTGTCTTCTCACAGTGTCCTCATATGGTGGCAGAGGGGAGGGACTCTCTGGGGCACACACCCCATTCACAATGGCTTTACCCTCATGATCTAATCACTCCCAAAGGCCCCACCTCCTAATAATACCATCACACTGAATGGTATTAAGATTTAACATAAGAATTCTGGGAGGCAGCACAAACACCTGGTGTATAGCATGATCTAATGGCAATCCCGTCGGTGGATGGTAAACCCTCACGACCAGCCCAGGCAGGGTCAGGGCTCCTCCCGCCCTGAGGTGGAGGTGAGGATCACACCATAGTGCAGTGTCAAGCCAAATGGCCGGGTTTTATGCCTGCCTTCTTCCTTCCTCATCTATGCATCACTCTGCTCAGTCACTGAACAAGGACTTCTTTCCTGCTAAAAATTCCAAAGTTCTTTAAGCATAAATAATTTAATATATTTTGCTTCATGTAAATAGTCACAGTTGTTTGAATATAAAAGGAAGGGAGTTCAGAGAAGCTGTGATTTAACTTTGCAAAGACAGCCAGGCATTTCCTCTAAATTTCTAGTCTTCAATTAACCTAGAAAGTTTCTATATCCTTAAACAAACTTTGTTTTTGATGAAAATCCAAGGCCCTATATTTACGTTAGAGGTGGTTTTAGAGAACAATTCTATTCCAATCAGTGTAAGACAGAATTATTTCTGAAAACTAAGTCAAAATAATATATGCATTCTGTGTTTAAATTCATTTTCTTCCTCTTAGGAGATTAAAGCACTGATTGAATGGTGATTCGTTCTATTAACTATGTCATTTAGGTTATATCCTGGGTAAACAGAAATGAAGAAGGTCTTAAATAAATTCATGTCTTTATAGTTTTAACTGGTCAGATTTCTACATGAAAATGTTTCTGTGGTGCATTCTGATTGTATCTTGTTAAAATAACAATAACAAAAAACACAATAATAAAAATGAAGCAAAAAAAGTACATTTGCTTAAACACAAACCAACTAAAAGAACCTTGTATTAAAAAAGAAACCTATTTTTCTGAAGTTTCACTTCAAGGAAAAAGGATAAACAAATTATGCAAAAACAAACTGAAACTAGAAATTAGAATTTTAAAAAAGTTCTAGAATATATATCCTACATTCTAAGCAGATTAAATGCATGACTTATATCTCTTTGTATGCTCCTATCTGCACTGAATTTTTCTGGAAATGAGATTAAATTATAAGCATAATACCTTATTTTTAAAATAGCATCGCTTATATTTAGAGTCTAAGCAGGAGCACAGAAGCCACCTCAAGTATTTGGTACAGAATGGACTTAATGAGGGGAATGAAGGGGTTGAGCAATGCAGTAGCTGAGACCCAAACACAAGACACATCTGAAGATAAGCCAGGAGGCAGCAGCCAGAAGCCACTACCACAGTGATGCTGGCGGGACAAACGAGCAGCGTTGGCCGAGTCTAAGGATCCTTATTAGGCCTTTACAGAGGAACCAGAGCCACCAAGGAGGGTCAGCTGCTATCTTAGAAGATGCAGAGGAGGAGGGCACATGCCCTGACTCTTCTCCTGTCCTGTTCCAATCTCCTGCTAATGCTCCCATTGGCCAAACTACAAGCAAATGAGATAACAAGTCAGCCTGGGAAATGCAGCACATGGTAGCTATTAAAAGGCACAATCAAACTGGAACCTGGGGCTTTTCCCCCAAAGCTGTGCTCTGCCTACTCTGCCATGGCTCGTGGCTAAGGTCCATTCCAGTTCCAGACGCAGAGCCGTTGTTTTTGTTGATTGACTTTAGCTCTCCCCGTAAACACAGAAAATTACTTTTTTCAGAATTAGAATCCTGGTAGTGAGATCGATAGGACCTTTCTAGATAGCAGCACCTGTGTCATGTAATTCTGTGTTTTTAAACGTCATAGGCACATCTGCCTTTTTACCTTAGGTATTAAAGGGAAATTGGGCCTTCTAGTGGTGGGTTCCAGGTTTTTCAGACTTTGTCGAAGTACATCAATCCATTGTAAATTGAGAATAAGCTAGCTAAAGAAGCAAAATATCTGTTTTGACAGAGTAAGGAGAAAAAGTGCCAAACATGAAGCAACCTTACAAAGATGCCTATTTAGATCCAATGATTATAAACTATTCTACTTTTATGAAATGCACAGAATGCGTGTAACAGTAAATGCTGGCCACAGGGCCTTCAGTCCTCGTGATGACGAAGTGTTGGCAAGGTGCTCTTAGTTACAATGAATCATTTCAGAGTTGTATCCTTCAACAGATCATTGGGGGTGCCATTATTAATAAATTAAAGCCTATTTTAAGGGCAGGTAAATATATGTAAAACCAAGTAGTCTTTAAAAATGAATATAGTTCCACTTCTGGAAATAGCTCATTGGAATCTTAATAGAATTTGCATTAAGTCTATAGATTGTTTTGGGTGGTATGGACATTGGAATGATGTTAATTCGTCCTATCTGTGAACATGGTACATACTTCCACTTATTTGTACCTTCAGTTTCGTTCTTCAGTGTCTTAGAATTTTCCATGTACAGGTGTTTTACATCCTCAGTTAGGTTTATTCCTAGGTATTTTATTTCTTTTGAAGCAATTGTGAATGGGATTGTTTCTTAATTTCCCTGTTTGTTGTTGGAATATAAAAATGCAATTGACTTCTGGATACTAATTTTGTATCCTGCTACTTTCCTCAATTCATTGAACAGTTCTGGGAGTTTCTTGGTCAAATCTTTGGGATTCTGTATGTACAGTGTCATGTCACCTGCAAATAATGACAGTATTTCTTCTTCCTTTCCAATTTGGATGCCTTTTATTTCTTCTTCTTGTCTGATTGCTATGGCTAAGACATCCAGGACTATGTTAAATAAGAGTGGTGAAAGCAGACATTCCTGTCTTGTTCCTGATCTTAAGGGGAACACTTGTAGTTTTTGCCCATTGAGTATGATGCTGTCAGTGTGTGTGTCATATATGGCCTTTATTATGTTTAGGTATGTTCCCTCTCTTTCCACTTTGCTGAGAGTTTTTATCATAATTGGGTGCTGGACTATATCAAACACTTTCTCTATCTATTGATATGATCATGTGGTTTTTATCCTTCATTTTGTTTATGTGATGAATCACACTTATTGATTTGTGAATGTTGTACCAACCTTGATTTCTCAGAATAAATCCCACTTGATCATGGTGTATGATTTTTGCTAATATTGTGATGAGAATTTTAGCATCTATGTTCATCACAGATACTGGCTTATATTTTTCTTTCATTGTAGTGTTTTTACCTGGTTTTGGAACTAGGATAATGGTGGCCTTGTAAAATGAGTTTGGGGGCCTTCCTTTCACTTAAATTTTATGAAATAGTTTGAGAAGGAGAGGTGTGTTAGTTCCTCTCGGAATTTTGGTAAAATTCACCTGTGAAGCCATCCAGTCCAGGGCTTTTGTTCACTGGGGTTTTTTATTTATTACAGCTTTAATTTCAGGAGATGTAATCTGTCTATTCAAACTCTCTGATTCTTCCTGATTTAGTTTTGGTAGATTGTATGTTTCTAGGAATGTATCCATTTCATCCAGGTTGTCCTGTTGGCTGGCATATAGTTGTTCATAATATTTTGTTACAAACCTTTGTATTTCTTTGGTGTCATTTGTAATTTCTCCTCTTTCACTTATGATTTTATTTGGGTCCTCTTTCTTTTCTTGATGAGTCTGGTTAAAGGTTTGTCAATCTTGTTTATTTTTTCAAAGAACTAACTCTTGGATTCACTGATATTTTGTATCACTTTTTAGACTATATTTCATTTATTTCTGCTTTGATCTTTATTATTTCCTTCCTTCTACTCACTTTGGGCTTTGTTTGATGTTCTTTTTCAAGTTCCTTTAAGTGTGAAATTAGATTGTTTATTTGAGTGTTTTCTTGTTTTTTGAGATAGGCCTGTAATTGATGAATTTCTCTCTTAGGATTGCTTTCCCAGTGTTCCATAGATTTTGGATTTTCGTGTCCTCATTTTCATTTGTTTCAAGGTATCTTTTGATTTCTTCCTTGATCTCATTGTTGGTACATTCACTGTTTAATAACAAGTTATTTAGCTCCAATGTCTTTGTGATTTTTTCAGTGTTCTTCTTGTGATTGATTTCTAGTTTCATAACTTTGTGGTCAGAAAAGATGCTTGATATGATTTCAATCTTTCTAAATTTATTGAGACTTGTTTTGTGTTATAATATGTGGTTTATTCTAGAAAATATTACACACGCACTTGAAAAGTATGCATATTCTGCTGCTTAGGGGTGAAATGCTCTGAAGATATTGATAAAATCCATTTGATCTAGTGTGTCATTTAAGGCTGCTGTGTACTTCTTGATTTTCTGCCTGGAAGATCTATCCACTGAAGTCAGTGGGGTATTAAAATCCTCAACTATGGCTGTACTTCTGTCAGTCTCTCCTTTTATGTCCATCAAGATTTGCTTTACATGTTTAGGTGCTCCTATGTTGGGTGCATAAATGCTTACTAGGGTTATATCCTTTTGTTGGATTATTCCTGTTAGCATTATGTAGTGTCCTTCTTCTCATTATTGCCTAATTTACATGGAAGCACAAAAGGCCCTTCATAGCAACAGCAATCCTGAAAAAGAACAAATTGGGAGGAACCATGCTACTTAATATCAAACTATACGATAAGGCCTTAGTAATCAAAACAGCATGGTACTGGCAGAAAAACAGACACATAGATGAATGGAACAGAATACAGAGCCAGGAATAAACCCACAACTTTATAGTCAATTAATAGTCAACAAAGGAAGCAAGCACATACAATGGGCTAAAGGTAGTTTATTCAATAAATGATGTTGGGACATTGGACAGATTTGTGCAGAAAAATGAAACTAGACCACATTCTCACACCACACACAAGAATATGTTCAAAATGGATTAAAGACTTAAATGTTAGACTTGAAACCATAAAAATCCTGGAAGAAAACACAGGCAGCAACATCTTGGACATTGCTTGTAGCAATTTATTATTGGATATATCTCCCAGGTAAGGAAAAGAAAAGATAAAAAACCAAAAACAAATGGGACTATGCCAAACTTAAAAGTTTTTGCACAGCTAAGGAAACCATCAATGAAATAAAAAGTTCTCCCACAGAATGGGAGAACATATTTGCTGATACAACTGATAAGGGGTTGATACACAAAATTAATAAAGTACCTACAAAACTCAACACCAAAAAACCCCCAAAACCAAAACCAAACAAACAACCCAATTAAGAAATGGACAAAGGACATGAATAGATACTTCTCCAAAGAGGATGTATGGAGGAGGTCTACTTCTCCAGTAGACCTGTGAAAAGATGCTCACTAATCGTCAGAGAGATGCAAATTAAAACCACAATGAGATATCACCTCATGCTTGTCAGAATGGCTACTATCAATAAATCAATAAACCAAAAGTGCTGGCTAGGATGTGGAGAACGGGGAACCCTTTGCACTGTTGGTGGGAATGCAGACTGGTATAGCCACTGTGGAAAGCAGTGTGGAGATATCTCAAAAAATTAAAATGGATCTGCCTTTTGACCCAGCAATCCCAGTTCTGTGAATATATCCAAAGGAACCCAAAACACTACTTGGAAAGAACACAAGCACCCCTATGTTCATTGCAGTATCATTTACAGTTGCCAAGATCTGGACGCAGCCCAAGTGTCCATCGGTAGATTAGTGAATAAAACAACTATGGGACATTTACTCAGTGGAATACTACTTGGCTATAAAAAAGAAGAAAATTTTACCCTTTGCAACAGAATGGAGGACCTGGAGAACATTATGATAAGTGAAATAAGACAGTCAGAGAAAGACAAATACCATATGAATTCACTCACATGTGGAATCTAATGAGCAAACTGAACTAACAAACTGAACAAAGACAGACTCATAGATGAAAACAGATGACAGATAGTTGTAGGGGAGGTTAAGGGGTGGTGCGATTGAGCAAAAAGGAAAAAGGACTCATGAACATGGACAACAGTGTGGTGATTGCTGGGGTAGAAGTAGGATAAATGGTAATGGGAAAATACAGTAAAAATTAAATTAAAAAATGAATATATTTCAATGTTTAGTTCAGTTTCTCATGAACCTTTTTGTTGATGAAGTTTTTGCTTTTGTTGTTAATTTTTTTATTATATTAATAAAATTCTAGGTCAACATGTCAATGCCTGGCTATTAGTTATAAATTAAAACAAAAAGAAAAATTTAAAAAATATATTCATATGTATAAAGGGTATTATGAGATTGTGGATGAGAATTTGGGGAACAAAATGAAGATATACAATATGTGCTTTAAATTAAAAACAAGAATGAAAATAGTGGTTCCATTATGGATGTCGTTACTGTAGATAGCTGGAATACTTTTTTAAGATCTGTTTGACAACTTGATGCTTCTGAACTAATGAAGGTTTATGAAAATGGTCTATTTACAGTTGCAGGGAAAAGCCTTCACAACATAGTGCTTTAACCTCTGAGGAACAGTCACTATGTGATCAAGGATGATAGATTTTCATTATGAAGAAACAGGCCTAAAATCAAAACAGCAGAAATAACATTCCTTGAAATATTCTTTGAAACATTTGCTAGTGGTTTTATAAATACAAATAAAATTGTCTGTTAGATAAAAACACTTAAAGTAGCAAAATTCCACCTATAAAAGAAGAAAAGGAAGTCAAAGCAATGATAAAGCAAAAAGCAAATGTTTCTCTTAAATATATTTTCCTTCTTTTCCTGCTTCCTTTCTTCCTTCCTTAAAAATTTGTATGATTCCTACAGTAAGTAGGGTTGATACTGACAATAAGTTTAATATTTGCTTCCTCCCTCCCCAAAAGATCTCACAATTAAGGTAGTTGGAACTGTAAACAAATAATTAAACTCTCATTATCTTAGGATTCTAAACATCTATATATACATATTTTCTCACATCTCCAAGATGCCTAAGGTTATTGTTTGCATTATGATGTATCTGATGTAACTTCTACTGGAAACAATTGTTAATTATGTCCTTTACACCTCTGCTATTCATACAAAAGATGGATCCCTAGCAGCTTATTCTCCTCAAGCCTAAGTGAATGGCTTTACTGACTCTCAGTTGTTTCTGAATTATTTTAAAATGAAATGTAAAAAAATTAAATAAAAAGAGATGTAAGTAATGTTATTTGTTGCCCATGTGGTTCCTAATATGCTCACTTAGAACAATACCCTTTTGCAAAGGGCAAAATAGTAAATATTTTAGACTTTGCAGGACATCTGGTTTCTGTTACAAGTACTCAGCCTTGCTGTTGTAGTGCCAAAATGTCCCTAGGTAATCCATTAATAAATGAAGGGGGCGATAATCCAATAAAAATGTCAGTATCCATAAATGAATAAACTTTTTTAATGGACACTGATATCTGAATTTCATAGAATTTGATATGTCAAGAAATATTCTCCTTCTTTTGATTGTTTTCTAATCACTTAAACATGTAAATGCTCTTCAAAGATTGCAAGAAGTATACCAATAGGGAATGGGCTGTATTTAACCTGCAGGTTGCAATTTGCCAACCCCTGATTGCCAACCCCAAAGAGAGATCTTCTCAACCCCAAAAAAGAGATCTTCTTTGTGTGAACAACTCACTAAAACACTTTTGGTAAGTGTTTTCCTATAGAAGAGTTTGAAATCATGCAGCAAAACATTATCTCAATATTACTAGACATATTTTTCAAACATTCTGTAATTCCTGACTTTAGAAAATACAACTTGGGGAGAGAGTAGAGCAGCCTCTGTATCAGGCTCACAGGCCCCTTTCCTGCCACAGTCCATTACCGGATGCCTGCAGTCGCTGTGTGCACAGCGGACGAGAGGAGGAGCTGATCGCCCTGTTCGCTGTCTACTGTTTACGTAACGTTGGTACACGAGGCCGGGGAAGGACATATGTTCCAAACACTGTGCTCAGTGTGGGAAAACAAAATTAAAAGCAGCGGTCCTTACTCTTAGTGACTTCCTGTAGAGAGAGAGGTAACATGGGGAATAACAGTTAAGCGTGG
>PVKM010029931.1:0-17527 GCA_004027735.1 Carollia perspicillata | reverse complement strand
CTGACAAGCTGAACTTGTCTGTCTTGTTCTTTGGCTTATTGGTTCTTTTCAGCATTTGGGTGCCACTTTGCATGTATAGCCTTTTCAATGAACAGAGGGGCAAGTGAACAGAAACCGATGAAATCTTAGGATTCTTAGTTAACCTAAGGAAATGTGATATAAATGGGATAGAGACAGAAAAGGCACGAGGAAGCCCACCTGCTGTGTGAGTCGATTGGGCTTATATGTGTGCTACACTCTCCAAATAAATTTTGCAAACTCTTAGCCAGAGAGAACATTGAGAGCAGGTGAAAAACTGCCACATCACACCAGTAGACATATATTAATGTGTTAGAGCCCCATTTTCAATAGAAGCATGATTGCTTTGGGAGCAGTGGTTCTTTTTTTGTGTGGGACATTTGGCTTCACTGGCCCCTGGGCGTTTGACTCAGGTAGTACGCCCTGTGTTCCAGTTATCAACATTGTGTAAAAGCTACCCCAAACTTGGTGGCATAGGACAATATTCATTTTGTTGTGTTCAAAGATTCTGTGAGTCAGGTATTGGACAGGGACAGCAAAGATGATTGCTCTATTCTTTTTTTTTAAGATTTTATTTATTTATCTTTAGAGGGGAAGGGAAGGAAAAAGAGTGGGAGAGAAACATCAATGTGCAGTTGCCTCTCATGTGTCCCCTACTGGGGACCTGTCCTGCAACCCAGGCATGTGCCCTGACTGGGAATTGAACCGGTGACCCTTTGCTTCACAGGCCTCTGCTCAATCCACTGAGCTACACCAGCCAGGGCTGATTGCTTTATCCTTTACCCCATCCAGGCCTCAGCTGAAAAGACTCCAAGGCTGGGGCAAGTCAGTGGCTGGGGCTGGAATCACCTACATACTCCTCCAGTCACGCGTCTGGCATTTGGGCTGGGAGGACTAAAATACTGGGACTGCTCCTGAGAGGCCTCCCCATGTGGTTGGAGCTTCATCACTGCATGGTAGCCTTAAGATAATCAGACTTACACAGCACCATGGAGGGGTCTGAATGTGAGTGTTCCAGGGAACCAAGTGAAAGTGATAAGCCTTTTCTGGCCTTACTATGAAAGCCAAACAGTGTCTCTTCTGCTGCACTCTTGGCTACAAGTGAGTCTATGCCCACCCAGATTGGAGGTCAAGGGCAGACCCACTTTTCAATGGGAAGAATATCAAGGGAGATATTATATCATCTTTGGAAAATAGAACCTGCCTGTCATTAAAACAATTTGTATTCATTTCTAAAGCTGCCATAATAAATTACCACAAATTTAGACTTTTAAACAAGTTATCTTCTCATTCTACAAGTCAGAAGTTTGATGCAGATTTTATCAAACTAAAATCAAAGTGTCAGCAGGCTGCACATCTTTCTGAAGGTTCCAGGGGAAAGTCTGTTTCCTGGTCATTCACGTTATTGGCAGAATTCAGTTCCTTGATGTGGTGGAACCAAGGTCTTGATTTTCTTGCTGTCAGCTGATGGTTTCTAGAGGCCACCCCACATTTCTTAGCCAATGGTCCTCTTCCTTCATCTTCAAAGCAGGTTGAGTCCCTCTCATGTAACTTCCCTCTGACCCTTGTATCATCACACTTCTATCATCACACTTCTCTTTGACCACGACTCAGAAAAGTGGAGCAGGTTCTCTGCGTTTGAGGATTTGTCATTATCTTAGGCCCACCTAGATAATCCCGGATCCTCCCTCCACCTCCAGGTCCATAACCTTAGTCACATCTGTTCCTTTTGCCATTTAATGTAATATATCCACAGATTCCAAGATTGCAGGATGAACATCTTTAGAAAAGGTATTAACTCTGCTTGCCTGCCTGCCCACCGCACAAAATAAGCTACCCACCCACATTTTGAAACTCTCCTTTTGAGCTGGTACCATCCCTGGTTGATATGCACCGCATTAGATGTTTTGCACATTAACTGGAACTTCAGGTTTAGCTTTAAGAATAGTCAAGGACATTTGCTCAGTTTATCGGAAAACAATGGCCTCAAACAATAGTGCTCTCCAAACTCCAACGTAAGTAAACAAAATAAAAAAATTCAGTTTAGGGATTTCGCATATGTGATCAGAAATAATCACCTTTTAATATTCAAAAGAAGATCATGGCTCTGGAAAAAATTGTTTCTAAGACATGCATTACAATTTTGCAATATGTATGTTTGAAATAATCAGAAAAATACCCAAGGACATGGCTTCTTTGTGAAGAGAAGAGAAATGACAAGACCAACGTAAAGATAGCTATGAAAGGAAACTTATTGAAATAGGGAAAATGGAAATAAAAAGCCAAACTGCAAAATAAGAATTAAAATCTACCAAGAAGTGACTGAAAATCAAAATAAAAAACCAGTAATGTGGAGGACAAACTTGAACAATCTTCCTAAAACACATAATAGATTTAGAAAACTTTTCGTTGTAAAGAACAGGAATTCCATTGAATCTAGCAAAAGGCCACTTATAACCAATAGTTCTAAAATGATTTGAATGACACATAAAAATAATAGTTTGAATAATATAATTTTAAGGCTGATTTAATATGAGCATATATACGAAGTATGTCCAGAAAGTATCCAGCCATGTACTATGCAAAGTAGAGACATTTATTGAAGAAGATACCAGAAACATTGTACACAAGACAATGATGCCTCAGTCCCCTTCAAAGTGGGCACTTTGGGACCTCACACAGTTCTCCCAATTACCATCAGATGCCCTATAGTATTTTCCTGAATCTCATGGATGGCCAGAAATCTCTTCCCTTTCAAAGGTGATTTTAGTTTTGGGAAAAGACAGAAGTTACAGGGTGCTGAATCTGGGCTGTAGAGGGGCTGTGTCAAGTGGGTGATTTGATGTTTTTCCAAAAACCTCTGCATGAAACATGATGTATGAGGGGGCGTGTTGTCATCACAAAGCTTCCAATCACCGGTTGCCCATAGCTATGGCCTTCCGAATCACCTAAATAGTCTCCACAGAGTAATGTTCAAGCTTAGAGCAAAATTTGATGCAGATTTATTGCTCTACTTGCTCAGTCATTTTGAATGCGATAGCCACACAGTACACATGCTTGCTCAACTCATCTACTGTCCCCACTGAATAATACAGTGAAGTCATCATTGTTCACACATGCGCACTCTAGTCCACTCTCCTTGGCTGCCAGGTTACATGGATGATGCGCAAACCATTCTTGTTATATTGATGATGGCCGGGCTTTTTATGGACAGACCTTGTACATCAGAATTCCACAGATAGAAGTTGTGCCTATTCAACTGTCTATGAAGTAATGTTCTATTTAACTATTTTCCTTCTTATAAGAGGCAGATATAATTAACTGATTCCAATCATTGTCATTTGAGCTTTATATGTACATGTTTGTGTGTGTTCATTTTTGTGTGAATGTATTATACTTCATTACAAAAGAGCCCCCAAACCAAAGGAAAACAACTCAAACAGAAAAACTGGGAAGACAGAGAATGGAATTGATAAAAATAAAAACAGAGATTCAGAAGTAAAACAACAAATAGAGGAATTAATAAATCGATAAGGTACTTCTATGGAAAAGAAGACAAGATGTAGAGAAATATTAAAAATGGGTATAAAAGCAAATAAGATAATTTTATTTGAAAATTTTCCAATTTTATGAAATTAATGTAATTTTGATATCAAAACCTAAAAAATATAACATAATTTTACTTATATATAAGATCAAAAATCACAACTGATGTAATTATAATTAAAATAAATTGAATTAATCAGTTATAGTAAAATAACCATCTGCTATGATTTAGTTGTATTTAGGTTTATAATAAAAGGTTACTCTAAATTAGGAAATTATATATACATTTCATCATGTCATTAGGATAAACCAAAAAACTCATTATCATCTTAGTAAAGGCTGTAAAATTCTTTAATAAAGTGAACATTCATTCTTGATAGAAACTGTTAATGAGCCAAGAATAAAATTATATGTCCTTAATAACTATCTTAAACAATAGTCCAAAGAATTCTTAATAAAAATGGGTGGTAGTTGGTGGGGTTGAGAGTAGGCCAAAATTAAGTCAGATTGTCTTCTCACAGGATATCAAAATAACTTTTGGAAAGTTAAAAATTAAATGTAAAAATTGAAACATCAAAAGTTCATACTTTACATTGTGATTAATTCCTGCTGTTGTATATTCTATGGGTTTCAACAAAGTATAATGACATGTATCTATTGTTATGATGTCATATGGAGTATTTTTAGTGCCCTAAAAATCCTCCATGACTTACCTATTCATCCATCTCTTCCACCACCCTTCCAGCCCTGGAAACCTGTAATATTTTTACTGTCTCCATAGTTTTGCCTTTCAAGAAGGAACACAAAAGGCTGTTACACTTATAAAAAATGCAAATTAAAGAAAAATATAAATACTAATTGTTTTTTGGCCTTACAAATAAACAAAGACTGATAAAACATAATACTACAGGATTATTAGACCCACAGGTATGAATTTCTATAAATCTCTTACTATATATTGTTGAACTGGTTGCAGGTGTCCAGTAATTTGGCAATATGTAGTAAGAGATTTGTATAAATTCACACTTTTGTATCTTTGTACCCAACAATTCTACTTCCACTTTTCTGTCCAAAAGAAATTAATCAATGATGTCTATAAATGACTTTGTAGAAAGATGTTTACCAGAACGTTTTGACAGATAAAGCACTGGAAATAACTTAAACATTAAACAATAGGAAAACAGTTATATCTATGGGATGGAATATTATATAGACATTAAAAAGAATTTTAATAACAAGAAAACACTAACAATACAGTGTGGTATTATAAATGTAAAAGAAATATAAAATTATATGTAATATGATCCAAACTGGTTTTAAGAAATTATATATAGTTACATATATAACATAGCATTTGTATAAATTTGTATAATGTAGCAGAAAAACTAGAGAAAACTACCAAAGTCTTTATGGTGACTAACTCTGGAATGGTAGCTTACAGACAATTTCTTTGCTATCCTTTTTATAGTTTCCAAATTTTCTACAGTAAGTACATATTATTTTATAATCAGGTATTGTTTTTATAATCAGAAAAGAAAGAGATTTTAAAATCAGCTCTTCTCTGTACAAACAGAGCATTCCACCCTCAAGTTACTGTGTGACAACTTACAATCTGAGGTTTGCACTTTCTTCCATGCTTGGTGATGGTTGATAGTGCTTTCTTTCATTTTAGGGTTATGCTAGACTCCCAAATAAAGGTTTTTCCTGGAAGCTCTCTGGGGTGAGTCTCTGCAATTAATTTTTAAAAGATTAACATAGCAGCATTATTTACGATAGCCAAAGGTAAAAGCAACCCAAATGAATAGATAAATAAAATGTGGTCTATACATATAAGGGACTATTATTCAGCCTTGAAAAGGAAGGAAATCCTAACACATGCTGCAACACAGATGAACCTAGAGGATAGTGCGCTAAGTGAAAAAAGCCAGTCACAAAAAGATGAATACTGTAAGATCCCAATTATGGGAAGTACCTAAAGTAGCTAAATTCACAGAGACAGGAAGTGGAATGGTGTTTGTCAGGGGCGGGGGGAGGGAAAATGGGGAGTTCTTGATGAATGGACATAGAATTTCAGTTTCGCACGATCATAGAGTTCTGGGGATTGATTGTACAACACTGTGAATGTACTTAACACTGCTGAAATGTAGGCTTATAAAAATAAGATGGCAAATTTTATATTAAGTATATTTTACCACAAAAAAAATGTTCAAAAAAAGAGAGAGAGATAAAGAGGACAGAAGAAAAGAATAGAAAGCTCTGTCTAGCACCGGAAAGGTGCACTGCACCACCAGCAGAACCGCAGAACTCGGCTCCTGGGGCCTCACCTTTGATTACTTCATTACTAAATCTGGTCCCTGCTTTATTAATTCTGTGAAATGAAAACTCTGCATATCAAGTCGTCATCAGTTAATGGATAGCTGAATAATTTGTAGCACTCCCACATGGAAATAAGCTTTCTCAAAGTCACATTTTTCAGGGGCTCTTCATCTAGGGATCAACACTGTGAAGATCGTCCATAAATGGGTTTGTTCAGGGTGGGATGGGGGGCGGTCTTTATTTGTTTGCAGAATTCTGTGTGTAGCTCTTAGCAGATTTTCAGGGTTGGGGGTCAAAGTTGAGGACCACTGTTACTGGGGGTGTTTAGTCTGCTGAATTTCACTGCCTACATACTTCAGATATCTCTCTAACAATATCTTCAAAGGTTCTCTAAATCAGTATTTTATGGATATAACAGATTATTTGCGAGTGACCTCTCACTATTGGAAACTCATGGTGTGTATTTTTCTCCCATTAGCTTGAGCAAAAGGACATACAACAAGCAAAAATGCTCTAAGTTTTAGTCCAGTACATTCGGGATTCCTCTGTTTTCTATGTTAGGTTGATTGGAGATTTTGTCTCCTAAACTGTTCTTGTCTTGTCTCCATTTGTGCTGGGATGTAATTTTTTTCAAAAACTCAGGTCCTTCATTTGTAAACATGTCCCTGTCTTTTATGTGCTTGTCACTTTTCACTTTTAAACAGTAGTTTAAACATTTTCTTGGCAGTGACCCACAGCTAGAAATGTATTTTGTAGGATAGATAATCCACTACCCATACACTCTTACATATATGTGTATGGAACAAAAACTTCTCAACATAATGCTCTGACTGTGTGTGGAACACTGATATTTTCTTTTCTGTTCCATTTCAATCCCTCCACTTGTTACTATTCTACTTTAGTTGTGAAAAGAACTGCTACTGTGACCTTCTACATCAGGGGTCCTCAAATTTGATTATACATTCAGATCATTTAGGGAACTTTAAAAAAATACTGATGCCGGGGTTCATCCCTCATTCTCATCACCCACCTCAATTCCCACCACTAAAGACTGTGATTTAATTAGTCTGGAGAAGGATCTGGACATTGGGATTTTAAAAGCGACTCCGTGTTTCTAAGGTATAGCCAGGACTGAGAAACATAGATTCACACTGAGTTCACCAACCTCTGTAAGGTCTCATCTCTCAGTTTGAAATCGCCTCTTTGATTATTGTTTGATGCTATGGCAACTTTAAAATGTTTTTATTATATTTCTTTTATTTTTAAAATAATACTTATTTTTCTCTCTATTATTACTTGAATGCATCTCATAAAAAGCTGAGGCTTGCATTGGCTCCTGTACCTATGTACTTGGATAGGCCCACTCACAGTTATTTGCAGCATGTGGGCTAGTCCAGTGCTTCTCAAACTTTAATCTCAAGCTTCAACGTGTGTGAGAACCACCTGGGATCCTGGTTGTAATGAAGATTCTGATTCACTGTGTCTGGAATGGGAAATAAAATCTGCATTTCTAATGAGTTTCCAGTTACAGCTGATACTGCTGGTCCATGGACCATACTTAGAGCATCAAGGTACTAGACAAAGATGCCTTGACTCTCCTTTCTGATTGGATCCTTCTCTATTATTCAGCTAGCTGGCTCTGTGCTCCTTCCCTTCGATATTAGTTTTGCACAAGCCCTGATGAGGTGAATAGTATTTTATTTCATTCCCATTGATGGGCAAGGTAACACCCTGACTGGAGCTTGAGATGAAAGGGAATCCTCCCTGCAACACCAATGGACAGATATGTGAACATTATGAACCTTAGACATCAGACCAGCCAACACCTACTTTGCTAGAGTAGTGAGTTGGCCAAAACCTTTGTTTGTTTTTTTCTGTAAGATGGCTCAGGTAGTGCTTAGTGGTCTTTAACTTCATTCAGAACAATTTTGTTAGATTGTATTGTGATAACTGTCATATCAACATGCATTTTTAAAAAACAAAAAAATTGGTGAATTTTTATGTAGCCACTTGAATGTTGAAGATAGAAGAAAATGCACAACATTTTTGGTATATTATGCAATATTATTTCAAGAAAGGTAAAAACTCACCTGAAATGCAAAAAGAAAGAAAAAGATCTGTGCAGTGTCTGGAGAAGGTGCTGTGACTGACTGAATGTGTCAAAATGGTTTTGCAAAGTTTCGTGCTGGAGATTTCTCACCGGAAGATGCTCCATGGTTAGATAGACCAGTAGAAGTTAATAGCAATCAAATTGAGACATTAATTAGAACAATCAATGTTATACCATGCAGGAGATAGCTGGCATACTCAAAATATCCAAATCAATAAAGTTATTGGTGAAAATGAAAAATGTGTCATTTATTTTATGGAGAAAACCATATGGACTTTTTGGCCAAAATAGTTAGAGTCGATATCTCTGATTCTGCCCCATATCGTGCAGGAGATACACACGTGTGTGTGTGTGTGTGTGTGTGTGTGTGTGTGTGTGTGTTTAGCCACTTGCAATGCAATAAATTTTCATGTTGTAAATCTTCTTTGTAATTGTTCAAACTGAGTGGTGTCATCATAGCAAGATATTTGTACTTGTATTTAGAACTACTTCCCATTGAGGTTGTTTGTTAGCAAGTCTGTCTCTTACTAGTGTGTAAGCACTTTGAGAACAGGAAATATGCCTTACTCATCTTTGCATCATCAAAGGAGTCTTCTAGGCACTTAAGAAATGTTTGTTGAATTAAATAGTGGTAGTATTAGTTACTAATTACTATGCTAATGCTCAATGGTACCACCTTAAATCTCAGTGGCTTAAACTAGTTGGCATTTATTTAGTTCAATAGTCTGTGGGTCAGCAATTTAGATTGGGCTTGGTTGGTAGTTCATCTGATCCAGACCAGAGTCATTGAAGAGTCAGATGGTAGGCTCACTGTTGCTAGGTGACAGGGGTGACTGGGCATTTGTGTCTCTCACCCACCAGCAGGCCAGCCAATTCATTGTCTCATGGTGTTAAAAGTACAGGAGTGGAAGTTGAGACAGGAAGCATTTTTCAAGCTTCTGCTTGCACATATTTGGTCATATCCCATTGACTCTAGCAAGTTACTTGACCACAAGAGAGTCAGACTGATTTGACAAAGGAGGGTAAAGAATTGGGACCCACTCAGCTCCATGATATTGTTCCCCAAGTCTCGGATTCCTGTAATATAATGGAAAGAGCATAATAACACTGAAGTACTTCCTGATTTTAATTTTGAAACCACTGGCTACTTCTGCCATACTAGAAGATTGATCTGAAGTGATTTAGTCAAAGGTATGAAGATCCTGGTTTTTACTGGAGCACAGCCTGGGTTTCATTATAGTCCATTCTCACGTCAGGTGTAGCAGCTACAAGCCTATCCACCTGCTGCTGCGCGATCCTTCCAGGCACTGGGCCAATATGCAGGGAAGCACACAGCCGTGTGTTTTAATCAGCATCTGTATCTTGATATTTTGGGGTTGTTCTCTGAACCATGTTAAACAAAACCATAAAAATTACCTTAAAAGCACCTTGATGAAAAGACGGCATTGCCGACTTTCTCATCAGATGGGAGTAAAAAACCGGGGGATAAGTGGCCAGTAGCTCTGACTTCACTGAGCCCAAAATAAAACCCCTAATAAATGCCCGGTTGAACAAAATGATCATAAAGAAACCATTGATTGTAATAACAAGAAAAACTAAATAACCAATGTCATTCTCGGCGTCCTTTTCCTCTTCTGCCACAAGGAGATATATTACATGAAACATATGCACGTAATTGAGAGGCACATAGAATCACTTAAAAAGAGATACTCAACTGACAGCAATACAATTTAGACCAAATATCAGAAAACTATGAAGCTTAGCAGTAACATTGATTAGAGCATGATTTTTTTTATTTGGTTAGTCCTAGGAGGACCGTTGAGTTGCTATTTTGTTTAAGCTGGTGAAAAAGTAAACTCATCTCTTTTAATGGACAGAAGATGCAGACGCCGTGCTTTCTCTCTTTCTTGCAAAGGATAGATCAGGGGTGGGTGAAGCTTCAGTAAGATTTTTGGGTTCAATACATTGTTTATTTCCTGGAAAATTAGAGACTTGGAGAGATACACACCTCAGCTCAGTGAAGAAATATTCTGCTGGCCCCAAGTAAAATTGTGAAGTAGGTCGGTTGTATTTTGAGATCCCAGCCTCAGCTCTTTCCTCCAAGAGACACTCCTTTGCAAATTATCATCAGAATCCAGAATCCTAAAAGGAGGCCTCTGGGTTTTCTTCCTATCAAAAAAGACTTAAAACTCATTTGCATGTCAATGTTAATGATGGCTAATGGGTCAAAGTGTTTTCCCCCCAAAGAGAATAAAGTTCCCGAAGCAAGATTTTATTGGGGAAGGTGTATATACCATTTCCACCCCTAAAATGACATCAAAGCAGCTCTCCTTTTATAAGGCAGGATCCTGCAAGTTAGAGTTCATTGGTATGTACAGAAACAAACAAAAACGATACATAGCATATCAGATAAAAAATGAAAGTTTAGGGACTTCTGTTTAAATAGGCCAGGTAGAAGACCTCTGACAATTTTTTTCACCAAAAGTACAGCAAAGAATAAACCCAAATAAATGGCAAAAACAGTAAGAGAAGAGACAATGGCCGATGAAGACTAGTAACAATATTTTGGAAGACTAACAGCAGAGCGATTCGTGGTAACTGACTTGAATCGACTTTCTCTAGTCTGCCAAGTTTTTGTGGGGTAGAGGAGATGGCGGTGGTGATGGAGGTGGTGGCAGATTACATTCCTTTCCTTCTACACTGTGTCTTGTTCGAGGGTAGAGAGTGCTCATCCTGTGTACATTGGATGTGCCCAGGAAAGCGGGGTAGCTCCACAGTAAATGTCTGTCGAACTGCATATAAGTTTCTCTCAAAAACTGTGAAGGATCTGAGATGTTACCCTCCTTGCAAGTGAAGAGGTTAGCCTGCCATATGGATGTTGACAGAAGATATGGGATTCCTGGGTCAGAGACAAAGGACTTTATTACTCAGGGAGAGTAGCAGCCCCCACCTAATCAACTGTCCTAGCACCTGCCACACTAGCCCCAGAATTCCACTTTCACAATTTTAAGCCTTGTCTCTTTGACCTTCTAGTTAGTACCCACCTGGCTATACCCACTCCTCAGAGGTTTGAGAAAAAATTAGTCCCATGGAGAAGTCCCTTCCTATTCCACAATAACACAGAGTTTGGGGGTTCTAGAAGCACCACCTCTTCGATTTGTTTTCTCAGCCCTAGAGGTGGTAGCTTTTCCTGGTGTTTCCTTTAAGTCACCTCGGCATTCCACTTACAGGCTTTCAATGCCTGCATGACCAATCTCTGTATTAAATACCTCTGTTTGAAACACCTAGCCTGATTTTTGCTCTGTTGAGTGGACTCTGGCTGATGCACTACCAATATCTAGAAATGATTTCATGTTCTACTCCAGTGTTTAAATTTTCATTTCTTTTAAATTTAGTTTCTATCTTTTTCAAAAGACATAGTTCAAAATATCAACTAGTACATTAGGCTCTTGCCCAGTGGCATGCTTGATTAATGATGACTCAGTTTTTTCTGTGGGTGTGATAATTTATCAGCAGGACAATGGGTAGGAGCAACAAGTGCATGACTGACAGCTGTGGATAAACTAGCTAACTGGGGGTACTAGCTTAGTCTCAGAGGCTAAATAACTTACCCAAGAGCAATGGTAGTCCATAGAGCAGAGCTTTATCTTTCTTTTGAAAGCATGTTCCAAATATTTACCAAGATGAGGATAATAATAATACCCCATGTAGGAAAGTGTAGTGTGTCTTTTTTTGTTTTTTACAAATATACAATCCTATGAAAATTTACATAGAATTTCAATTTATATTGAATACTATGGACTATTATTAATAAATGAGTCAGTTTGAAAGCCTACTTGAAGATCTATTCTGTGACTTTATTTTTCTAGTCACAAAATATCGAGACTCAAATATATGTTCATGTGTGATGTCTCTCAGAAACAGAAATATAATAATATAATGCCTATGTTTTTTTAGATGAAAGAAAATTTAAAATAATTTTAGTGGTAAATTCAGTGATAAATAATTTCAGTGATAAATCACTAGATGCTGCCTGAGCTTACAATACTTTAATATATTATTATTTTGCCTAAAACATGTTCAAAAGTGACTTAACATCCGGCAGATATAGTTATGGACATAGATGTCATCCTGGATCACCCTATCCTTTAAATAAAGAATGAGGGTTAATAATACTAATTAGTTTTAATAAATGCTTTCTCAAGTTGTATATAAGGAGGCATATCAACTGAATATAGTAAGTAGTTTCTTGAGACCAAATCATTTAAACCCCTCCAAAGCATATAAACACTCAAATGGTACCAAATGCCAGTTTAGTGTATTTCGCTATCATCAGAACTAGGAATAAAATATCTGGGGTGTAACCAATAATGCTCAGACCTTGCTCCCATTGTTTCACGAGAGTCTACCTTTTATGAAGCGAGTCCTGTCTCTATGCATAAATTCTTCCATAACCCAACTCATTCTGCTGGTTAAAATTGGGATATCATTGCATAATCTTGTTGAGAAAAATAGAGTAACATCTTCAACAGGCAAGTAGCTCTTTCATTCATTTTCAATAATAATGCAAAAATGGGACCACGGATTGATTTATGCATGTGCCACTATTTGACATAAAAATGAAGAAATTGTCTCTTCCAGGGTTCAATTCTTCAAGGAATTGCAGCAGATTTCCTCTCTCTGTGGGTTCTGCTAATGTTCTGTTGAGTTTTAACTGTTTCTTTGCTTTTATAAAATTTCAATGGGATTTGTCTGCTTCAAAAAAAAAAAGGTTTATGCTAATGTAACATATATTTTACCTAAAGGAATGTTTAAAGAACAAGGAAAATAAACACATTAAATTGAATAAGTGAATTTGTCTTAATGACTAGAATGGATCATTCAGGGATGTAACTGCATTTTACCCCAAAGGGCTTGTTTCCACCATTCCTACCTTTCTCAGAGTGGATTGTCTTAGAGTTTTCCATCTCTTTTCCATCCTTAATTTCTGTCTGGCTCCTTCACCTCAGCCAGACACTTGCTCACTTCTGCTCCATTCTAAGTTAAAAACCTTTTCTTCACCCTGCGCTCCCCTCAAGCTTTCTTTCTATCGTTCTCATTCATTTTACCATCAGTCATGCAAGAGCCTCCCAGATTCCCTGCCTCCATTCTCTCAGCCCTTAACTCTTCAAAAAGTGGCTTCGAGCACAGCCTTCCAAATCATTTCTACCTCCAGCAGGGGAGAAAGAGAAATGTATTAGAAATGAGCACCCAGAGGCTTCGGCCGTGTTGATAATGCTCTAGTTCCTTAAATATTTTGTATGTATAAAATATTGTATTTCTTTTGCCCTGGCTGGTGTAGCTCAGTGGATTGAGCGCGGGCCTGCAAACCAAAGGATCGTGGTTCGATTCTCAGTCAGGGCACATGCCTGGGTTGCAGGCCCGTTCCCAGCAGGGGACTCATGAGAAGCAACCGTACATTGATATTTCTCTCCCTCTCTCCTTCCTCTCCCCTCTAAAGATAAATAAATAAAATATTTAAAAAAACAAAAAAATACTGTATTTTTTTAATAATCCTCGCCCGAGGATATATTTATTGATGAGCAAGAGAGAGAGAAAAACAGAAAGAACGAGAGAGATATATAGAGAGATGGGGAGGGACGCAGGGGGGACATCCCGTATGTGCTTTGGGGATCAAACTCACAACCTTTTGGTGTACAGGATGATGCTTCAACCAACTGAACCACCCTGCCAGGGCTAGTTCATATACATATTTTTAAGTAGCTTCCCTCATCACTATTCTATTAAAACTGCCATGCCTGACACATAAAGAGTGCTCAATAAATCCTTGCCAAGCATGGAAATCAATAACTTTGCCAGTTAGTAAGACATACTCAAATCATTTACTCTATTTCCTTAATTTAACCCTCTAATTTTGCTGTCCTCCACTTTCATGCCTCACAGATAGCCTGCCCCAGTCCCTCTTCTGATGTTGTCGTCTCTCCTTTTAACAACACATCTCAAACATTAGTTTACTTATACATTTCCTTCCCCAGGAAGTCAGTTCTCCAGCATTATTCAGAGAGGAAAGTTATATTAATGTGGACTCTTTAGATCAGATTACAAGTGATGCAAACTCAACTCAAATTAGCTTGAGCCCAAAGGCTTTTGTTTTGTTTTGTTTTGTTTTGATGAAGGATTTTGCAATAGTCAGCAGAACCAGAGGAACAGCTTCAGGAACCTGCCTGGTCCTGAGGGTCTCAGAGTTTGAAACTGGAACTCTATTGCCATAAAGACACTCTTTCCCTCTTGTTCTCTCTCTTGCTTCTAATTTCTCTAATTCTGACTTTTCTAGGCTTAGCTTCGTTCCGTCCTACTGGAGGTGGCTGAAGACATTAGAGGCGAGTGGACACTGGAGACAAGCTGAAAGGGCAGCAAATCCAGGTAATGGTAAATACAGATCACCAGTCCTTAAGCTCAGCACCTGCGGCTCTAATCCTGGGGTTTTCCCAAGGGTCAGCAATCAACCCAGCCTACTAGTTTGCTTAAGCCAACCTGAGTTCGTTTTTTGTCATTTTTAATTGGAGAGTCCTGACTTGTACAGGTAAATGATTTTTCACAGCCTCAGTTAATTGAATTAGGAGCAATTCAGTAGAACACAGTAACTTCAAAATGGAGTTGAATCTTCCATATCATTGAAATGTGTTAACAGAAATTCTGGGTCCTGTTTAGAGCTCCCCAAATTTTGGGGTGGTTCTATAGGCACACTTTCAAGGTAGGCAGACTCTTTGATCTTTAACGAAGGTTTTATTTAAGAAGAAATATAAGATTTTAATTTATTTCTTCCAAACTTTCTAAATCTACCATACTTACCAGGTTCTCAGATTTATATACTCTCATAATATGCCTTAAAGATATTCCTTATCTCTTTCCTCATTATGTCTCCTTGTTTTGTATAAATTGCTGTTATGCTGAGCTTTTTCTCTCCCTTTTATTAAGGCAGTTATCCATTTACCAGTTTTATCTGAATTATCATAGGAAAATTTATTTTCCCTATAAAAATAATTGGCTTTCTTAACGGCAGTTTTATTTAGTCGTGCCTAAATTCATAACTGTTCTCCATAAGGTTTTTACTATGGGGAATTTAACTTCTTATTTAAAATCTTTTTGGAGTAGTCCAATTTTCTTTACCTTTGGATTTTGCAAATTCTTAGTCAGTGACCAGTAATCCATCTGTTGCTAGTTGCTTTGGAAGCCTCACATAAGCTATGATGTGATGCAATACTATGCTAAATTAAAATTTATATATTCTTTGATTTTCTTTTTAATGGTTATTAGAAAACTTTTCTCCTTGAATAATGGATTATTGAATATTCAACATGATATCTTTTATCATTCTCTGTTCATATTATCTGAACTAATCCACTTCTACATGATCAGATGAAAGGAAATTCTGTATCTAAATTTCTAATGGACTCCTATATGCATTGTTTTTGCATGCTTAAATATATACTCAGCATTGAAAAAGACCAGTGACTCAAAAAAATAGTTACCTGTGTTCCCAGGTTTCAAAATTTTACTGGAGTCTATTGGTAATATCTAAGCTCATACTCTATTGCTGAGTTACACCTCCTGGGCAATATCTAAGTAACCTGTATTATTATGGCCTGTTTCACAATATAGAAATATGAGACTGTTAAAATTTACAGTTTTTTCTTTTAAAACACCAGTTCTGAATAATGACAAATTAAATTGATTTTCTTACTCAAAGACCACACTGCCTTCTGTGTTTATTTTCTTTTTAAAAACTAATCTCATCTGTAGTAAATCCACATGTAATAGGATTGTCTTAAAGAGAAACTTAATTAAATCAGGAGGGGAAAGGAAATCTGTGTTTCTAGAATCAGAGCATATATACTCCATAATACATTTTCTTCTAGACCAGTGGTCTGTGAAGCCTTCCTCCAGATTCAGGGTGGTCTCCTGTGTGTCCTATGAACTAATGCCATGTGGTGGTAATATTTATACTATGACAACATCTGTATTTGGTCTCTGGCATAAATTAGCAATGCATTCCTTGCTCTCATCAAAAGTAA
The DNA here is from genome assembly GCA_004027735.1 of Carollia perspicillata. Taxonomy (NCBI): domain Eukaryota; kingdom Metazoa; phylum Chordata; class Mammalia; order Chiroptera; family Phyllostomidae; genus Carollia; species Carollia perspicillata. The sequence goes on along the minus strand of PVKM010029931.1, from coordinate 1,462 downwards.
CTTCACATTTCCTATTGATTTCATTGACATTTAACTGACAGGGGAAATTGGGAGAATATAGTAAATAAGGTAGTACTTAGTTTCATGAATTAAATAAAATAGTTTTATTGTAATAAAACACATGGAACATAAAATTACCATTTTAACCATTTTTACATTAACTATGTAGCATTAATTATATTCACATGTTGTACGACCATGACAACTATCTATTTCCAAATATTTTTCAGAACCTTAAAGAGAAACTGTGTGCCCATTAGGCCCACAGTTAGCCCTTGATCTACTTTCTGTCTCTATGAATTTGCCTATATTAGGTATTTCATGTAAGTAAATCCATACAATAATTTCTCTTTTGTCTCAGGCTTTTTTACTTAGCATATGTTTCTAAGTTTCATTCATTTTGTAGCATGCATCAGAATTTAATTTCTTTTTCTGGCTAAATAATATTCCATTGTATGGATCTACCACATTTTATTTATCCATTCGTTCATCAGTGGACATTGGGCTGTTTCCACCTTTGGCTATTATGAACAATACTGCAATGAACATGGCATACAAGTATCTATTTAATTGAGTGCATGTTTTCAATTTTTAGGGGGCACACATTTATGAATGGAATTGTTGGGTCATATAATAATCCCATTTAGCTTTCTGAGGAACCATCCATGGTAACTGCACCATTATGCATTCCTGTAACCAATGAGCAAGGGTCTAGTTTCTCTGCATTTTTGCCAACATTTGTTATTTTCTATTATTCATTTGTTTGTTTATAGCCATCCAGTGAGTTTGCAGTGGTATCTCATTGTGGTTTTGATTGGCATTTCCCTAACGACTAAGGATGTTCAGCATCTTTTCTTGTGCTTATCTATTGTATATTTTTTCCACATACTTATCAATTGTACTTGCTCTCTGGAGAAATGTTCATTCAAGCCATGCACTTATTTTTAAACTGGGTTATTTGTCTTTTTGTTCTTGAGTTGTAGGAGTTCTGTATATATTCTGGATATTAAACCTTTATCAGATAAGCGATTTCTAAATATTTCCTCTTATTCTGTAAGTTATTTTTCACTTTTCTGATAGTGTCTTTTGATGCATAAAAGTTCTTAATACATATATAGCAGATAAATATATATTATAAATGAAAATGTAGAAATAGATTTACTTGTGTACAGATATATGTACATATATAAATATATAATCACTTTGTGCATGTACTGATGAAATATTTACCTCATAAATACTGATCATATATGTATATTGATTTCATATATACAAATATTTGTATATTGATTTTTTATATATATGGTATTTGTATACTGATCACACATATACAAATTTTGTATTTTTTATATATATTTATGATAGAAAGAGAGAGAGAGATACTGAATATATTGTGCTTGGGCCCCACCCTCAGAGATTCTAATTGAATTCATTTGTGTGGGGCTCGGAGGGAAGTCGGTTT
>PVKM010029930.1:0-17577 GCA_004027735.1 Carollia perspicillata | reverse complement strand
GTGGAAAACTTATTTGAACAAATAATAAAGGAGAACTTCCCCAACCTAGCAAAAAAAATAGACTTCCAGGAGGTCCAGGAAGCTCAGATAGTCCCAAAAAAGTTGGACCGCAGGAGGAACACATCAAGGCATATCATAATTACATTAGCCAAGATTAAAATGAAGGAAAGAATTCTAGAAGCAGCAAGAGATAAGGGGACAGTTACCTACAAAGGCGTTCCCATCAGACTGTCAGTTGATTTCTCAAAAGGTACCTTACAGGCAAGAAGGGGCTGGAAAGAAGTATTCCAAGTCATGAAATGCAAGGACCTACATCCAAGATTGCTCTATCCAGCAAAGCTTTCATTTAGAATGATGAAGGGCAGATAAAGTGCTTCTTGATGAGGTCAAGTTCAAGGAATTCATCATCACCAAGCCCTTATTATATGAAATATTAAAGGGACTTATCTAAGAAAAAGAAGATAAAAAAATATGAACAGTGAAAAGACAGCAAACTCACAGTTATTAACAACCACACCTAAAACAATAGCAGACTAAGTGGACACATAAAACAGGAGTGAAGCCACAGAAATGGAGATCACCTGGAAGGTTAGCAACAGGGGAGTGGGAGGAGGCAGGGGAGGAGGTAGAGAGAATAAGTAGCATAGACGGTGGGGAGAAAACAGACAGGGAGAGGGCAAGAGTAGTGTGGGAAAAATAGAAGCTAACGACCTTATGACACATGGACATGAACTAAATGGGGGGAGTGTGGGTGGGAGAGGTTGTGCAGGGTGGAGCGGGAAATGGGACTACTGTAATGGGCAAGAATAAAATATATTTAAAAAAAAAATTCTGGGCCCTAGCTGGTGTAGCTCAGTGGATTGAGCGTGGGCCTGCGAAACAAAGGACCGCAGTTCAATTCCCAGTCAGGGCACATGCCTGGGTTGCAGGCTAGTTCCCAGCAGGGGACATACAAGAGGCAACCACACATTGATATTCTTCTCCCTCTTTCCTTCCCTTTCCCTCTAAAGATAAATAAATAAAATCTTAAAAAAAAAATTCTGGAATAGGCCCTGGCTAGGTAGCTCAGTTGGTTAGAGTACCCCGTCAAGACACATACAAGAATCAACCAGTGAATGCATAAATAAGTGAAACAACAAATCAATCAATCTCTCTCTCTCCCCTCTCTCCTTCTCTCTCTCTCCCTATTAAAACAAATCAATAAAATACTCAGATATTGCCTTGGCCAGTGTAGTTAAGTGATTGAGCACCGGCCTGTGAACTGAAAGGCTGCTGATTTGATTCCCAGTCAAGGCACATGCCTGGGTAAGCAGGCCAGGTCCCCCAGCTGGGGCATGCGAGAGGCAACCAATTGAAGTATCTCTTGCACATCAATGTTTCTCTCCCTTTCTTCCTCCCTCCCTTTCCCTCTCTCTAAAAATAATAAATAAATAAAATCTTTTAAAAACCCCTCAGATATCTCTTTAAAATACTTTATTAAAAACAAGAATTTGGGGACTATTGTATGTTAACTATAATAGAAAAATATTTATAATTTTGTTTTTTAAATAGTATTTTGGGCCCTGGCTGGCATGGCTCAGTGTATTGAGCACCAGACTGCAAAGCAGGGGGTCACAGGTTTGATTCCCAGTCTAGGGCACATGTCTGGGTTGCAGGCCAGGTCCCCAATAGGAGGTGCATGGGAGGCAACCACACACTGATATTTCTCTCCCTCTCTTTCTCCCTCCCTTCCCTTCTCTCTAAAAATTAATACAATCTTTTAAAAATATATTAAAAATCATATTTTGGGACACTGGCCAGGTAGCTCAGTTGGTTACAGTGTCATCCTGATACAACAAGGTTGTGGGTTTGACCCTGGGTCAGGGCACATACAAGAAGCAACCAATGAATGCATAAATAAGTGGAACAACACATGGATGTCTCTCTCTCCCTGCACCTCCCTCTAAAATCAATAAAAATATATATTTTTAAAAATAATTCTGGGCCCTGGCCAGTGCAGCTTAGTTGGTTGGAGCACTGTCTTGTAACCAAAAGGTTGAGGGTTTGATTCCAAGTCAGGGCACAAACCTGGGTTGTGGGTTTGACTCCAGTCCAGGTATGTACGATCCTGGGTCTAGGTACATATGGGAGGCAACCAACAGATGCTTCTCTCTTGCATCAATGTCTGTCTCTTTCCCTTCCCCTCTCTCTAAAAACAATGCAAAAAATATCCTCAGGTGAGGATTAAAAAATGATAAAAATATAAAATTAAAATTAAAAAAGGATTCTGGGATTGGGGTTCAGAGGTAGAAATACAGATTTGGGAGTTACTACATGGAAGCTGTAGTTAAAAGACATGAGAGAGTAGATGACCTCCCAATACAAAACAGCCCTGGCCTGCTAGTTCAATTGGTTAGAGTGTTCTCAGGATACACCAAGGTTGCAGGTTTGATCTCCAGTCAGGGCACATACATGAAGCAACCAATGAATGTATAAATAAATGAAATAACAAATAAATGTCTGCCTGACTCTCCCCCTCTTCTTCTCTCTAATATCAATTTAAAAAAAGACCAACAGCAATTTTTAAGAAAGGAGAAAAAAAAAGCACAGAGAAGCAAGGTCAGGGGACAACTTGGAAACTGATGTTGAAAGAAGCCATCAAGTAAGGCAGGAGAATCAGACCAATGCTTTGTCCTAAAAGATAAGAAGTTTCCAGAAGGAAGGCATGCTCGATCCTTGTCCTACATATCTAATCCATTATCAAAATATATACAAAACACATCCACTTCTTTTCATTTCTTTTTACACCAACCTAGTTGAAGTCTTACTCAACCTCAATGAACTCCTGCCCCCAGATAATCCACTTTCTTTGCAACTAGATTAATCTTTTTATTTGTTTGTTTGTTTATTTATTTATTTGGATTAATATTTTTAAAATGGAAATCATATTATATACACTCTTCCCCCATCCCCACTTAAAACTCTTAAGTGACTAAATATTTACAAAGATATTAGAATGTGACAATGCTGGTATAATTACGTTCCAATGGGGAAATACTTGTATTTGAGAAATATGTGATAAAATATTTAATAACAACATGAATTCTGAGATCTGCTTGAAAAATAATAAAGGCAAACAGGTCTGAACTTATTCTATCAGGCCAGTAGTATTCTGACATCAAAACCAGACAATGACTGTCCACCTAAAACCAGGAACAAGACTATGATGTCCAGTCTCATCATGTCTGTTTAACACTGTACTGGAGGTTGTAGCCAAGACAATCAGGTAAGAAAAAAAAAGATAAAGTACATGAGACTGTAAATAAACAGGTAAAAAATTCTATTTGCAGATAACATGATTTTGTATACAGAAAATGCTAAGAAATCCACACAAAAAAACCCTGTCAGAACCAAAGTAGTAGAACACAAAATCAATATACAAAAATCATTGTATTTCTATGCACTAGCAATAAACAATCCAAAAATAAAATAATAGCCCTGGCTGGTGTGGCTTAGTGGGATTGAGCCCAGCCTGTGAACCAAAGGGTCACCGGTTTGATTCCCAGTCAGGGCACATGCCTGGGTTGCAGGCCTGGTCCCTGGTTGGGGGTGTGCAAGAGTCAGTTAACTGATGTTTGCCTCACACATCGATGTTTCTCTCCTTTCTTCCTATCTTCCTCTCTTTCTGAAAATAAATAAAATCTTTTTAAATTTTTTTGTGTTTTAAAAGTCATAGTCAAGAAAGTAAAAAACAACCCATAGAAATAGGACAAAATATTTGCCTATTATATCCAATAAGGGACTTGTACCCAGAATATATAAAGAACTATTACAACTTAATAATAAAAGGACAAATAACTTAATTTAATAGGTAAAACATTTAAATAGACATCTCCAAAAAAGATACACAAATAGCCAACAAACACATGAAAAGATGCTCAATATCATTAGACATTAGAGAAATACAAATCAAAACACTAGATATCACTTCAAATCCACTAAAACAACAAATAAGAGCTCTGACTCGTGTGGCTCAGTTGGTTGGGCATTGTCCCACAAAAGTGAAAGTTCTACAGTTCAATTCCCATTCAGAGCACATGCCTAGGTTGCGGTTTCAGCAACTGATTGACTGATGTTTCTCGCCCTCTCTTTCTCCCTTCCTTCCCCTCTCTAAAACTAAATAAATACAATCTTTAAAATAAAATTTTTTAAAGGACAGATAGGAAATACTAGTGAGATTGTGAAAAACTGAATCATACACTGCTGGTGGAAATGTATAATGGTGCAGCCACTTTGAAAAACAGGCAGTTCCTCAAACATAGTGTTATAAGAACCAGCAAATCCACTCATAAGTATATACTCATGTGAATTGAAAACTTATGTCCACACAAAAGTGTACATGAATATTTATAGCACAGTTATTCATAATAGTCAAAAGGTGGTAACAACCCAAATTTCTATCAACTGATGAACCCATAAATAAAATGTGGTGATTCATACATACACTGGAATTCTCTTCAGCCATAAAAATGAATGGTATAGTGGCACATCCTTCAATATAGATGAACCTTGAAAACATTATGCTAAGTAAGAGAAGCCAATCACAAAAGACCATATATTGTATGACTGAATTTTTACGAAATGTAATAGGCAAACCCACAGACAAGAGAGTAGATTAATGGTCGTCTAGGGCCAGGGGGGAGGTGAATGGGGAGTCACTGCTAATAGTTACAGGATTTCCTTCTGGGATGACAAGTATGCTCTGGAATTAAATAGTGGGGGTGGCTGTTGCACAACCTTGTGAATACATGAAAAATTACTGAACTACACACTTTAAATGGGTGAACTGGTTTGACATATAATTGTATCTCAATTTTAAAAATTAAAAAGAAATGTCCACACAAAGATTTGTACACAAATGTTCATATCAGCTTTATTTATAATAGCCCCAAATTATAAACAACTCAAATGTCCATCAACAGGTAAACAGATAAACTAGTATATTCATATAATGATTACTTGGCAACTACTGATACTTGCAACAAAGTGGATGAGTGATGCAATGACTCACTTGAATGAGTGACGCAAGTATGTTTCAATGAGGAGATACTCTATGATTCCACTTATCTAAAATTCTAGACAATACAACTAATTTATAGTAATAGAAAGCAGATCAGTGGTTGCCTATGGACTGGGGAGGTGGGCAGCAGGGAAGGAAGTAGTGATTACAAAGAGGCAGGAGGAAACATTTAAGGGTGGTGGATATGTTCATTATCTTGACTATGGTGGTGGTTTCACTGGTATATACATATATCAAAACTTTAAGTAAAATTGGCCTTGGCCAAGTAGCTCAGTTGGTTAAAGCATCATCCCAATACGCCGAGGTTGGAGATTCAATTGCCAGGCGGAGAACATATAAGAATCAACCAATTAATGCATAAATGAGTGTAACAATAAATCGATGTTTCTCTCTCTCTCTCTCTCTCCCCCCCCTCCAAAATCAATGACAAAAAACCCTAAAGTTTACATTTTAAATATATGTGGTTTACTGTATACCAAATCCCAATAAAACTGTTATAAAAAGGAAATAAAAGCACTGTTAGTTCAAATATTTAAACAACTAGAGTTCCTTAAGTCAGATAATTTTAAATAAAAGTCACATTAGTAATGATAACTATCTGAGGTGATGCATGTGTTAATCTGCTAAGTTTTGATAATCATTTCACAATGTACACATAGATCAAATTATCATGCTGTACACCTTAAATATATATATTTATATACATATAGAAATATATAAGGTCAATTACATCTTAATAAAGTTGGAAAAATAAAATAAATAGGTAGATAATAGTTATACTAACTGTTGAAAAAATGACAGGGGATGAGAAAAGGTACTAGAAGAAAAAAAGACTGGCCATGAGTTAATAATAGTTTAAGTTAGGAGATAAATACATAGGAGTTCATTATACCATTTTCTTTACTTTTATATGTGCTTGAAATAATGCATTAAAAATATTTTTTTAACTCCAAACATATCAATTTTTAAAAAATTTCAAAACAGCCCATTTTACTTAAAAATAAGACTCCTTAGAGTTCCTTCAACACTGGAAGACTCTTTCCTCATCTCTTCATTTGGCTAGTTCATGTTCATTCTTTGGCTTCAGTTTGCCACCTTCTCAAAGAAGCCTTTCCAGACCATCTTGACCTAAGTTCCTCTGTCACTCTCTATTATAGCACACTGTTAGTAATCTATTACAATCTTTCAACTCGTAATTTGTGTGTTCATTTGTTTATTGTCAATCCAAGCCTCCTTCAAGTACATGAGAACAAGTAAGTACCTTGCCTCTCACGGTCACTGAGTTAGCTATATTCCTTGTTATTTGGCACCTAGCAGGTACTCAATAAATTTGTTGAATATTAAACTAAAAACTCAATACTGGGCATTATCTGTTGTGGATCTTTTTATTTATTGATTTTAGAGAGAGAGGAGAAGGGGTAGAGGGAGGGAGAGATACACATGGATATCAATTTTGTTGTTCCACTTATTTATGCATTTATTGGTTGCTTCTTGCATGTGCCCTGACTGGGGATCGAACCTGCAACCTTGGTGTATCAGGATGATGCTCCAACCAACTGAACTACCCAGCAAGGGCTCTACTGTGGATCATTTAATATGACCAAGCCTTATAGAGAACCTACTATATATAAGGCTTCAGGTAACACATATGCATACCCGAGGTGACAGGATATGTAATATAATAAGAATTAAATAGAATAAAAAAAGAAAAAACTCTTCCAAAGGCTAGTAAAAACAGCAAATACGATTTAAGAAGGCTATTTTTTCCTCCAGAAAATTCATGTAGAGACAGAAATAAGAAAGTTCTGTTACAATCCTTTCTCTAGATAAAGATTTTTTTTTAATTTTACTTACTTACTTATTTATTTATTATTATTATTTTTTTAAAGATTTTATTTATTTTTCTTTAGAGGGGAAGAGAAGGAGAGAAATATTAATGTGTGGTTGCCTCTTGTGGGTACCCTGCTGGGAACTGGCCTGCAACCCAGGCATGTGCCCTGACTGGGAATCGAACCGCGATCATTTGGTTTGCAGGCCCGCGCTCAATCCACTGAGCTACACCAGCCAGGGCCTATTTATTTATTTTTAAAGAGAGGGGAAGAGAGAGAGAGAGAATCATCAATGTGTGGTTGCCTCTCGTGAGCCCCCTACTGGGGACTTGGCCCACAACCCAGGCATGGGCCCTGACTGGGAGTCGAACCGGCAACACTTTGCGGTTCATGGGCCGGCACTCAATCCACTGAGTGCCGCACCACTCAGTGGAGCCACACCAGCCACTGAGCCACACCAGCCAGGGCACAGATACAGATGTATAAACAAAAGGATCCTCCAGAGATTAATGCTGAATGAAACTTATCACAAGTAACATTTTAAGAAATTATCGAGAAAAAAACTAGCGAAATCTTCTCAGTTTACAGATAATTCCATAGCTAAAAATATGATGGTACAAAGTTGCATGTTGAGAAATGTGGAAAACAGCTTCCATGTAGACAAAAATAAGGTAATGCACATAGAAAAATAGTCCAAACTATAATTATCAGATGAGCTCTAAAGCTACCTGTTACAAGAAAAGGGTTTCCAAGTCCCTGGACTTATCCTGAATACAGCTACAAAAAGGCAACAAAATGCTGGCTGTTATTATGAAAGCTTTGGAAACATAGAACACATTATCCTGCCCTTGTACAAACCAAAGTGTATCTGTACCTAGAATAGAATGTGCAGTTGTGGTCATCACAGCACAAAATAAGGTAAAATGGAGAAGACCTAGAAAGGTATCCAAAAAGACCAAAGGACAGAGGAACTTGTGCATGCATAGATTTTTTTAAAAAAGAGTTATACAAAAGACACTTTAATATGAAACAAAGAGGGTGTGAAATAGTAAATAAAGACTGCATCAATTCATAGAACTTATAAACCAAAAGTCTAACAAAACAATAAAGTACATTTTGTTTTATTTTTCATTAAATTTACTGGGGTGACATTGGTTAAAAGGATCATGTAGGTTTCAAGAGTACATTTCTATGATACATGACCTATACATTGTATTGTGTGCCCACCACCCAAAGTCAAAATATCTTCCATCACAACCATATATTTAGCCCCCTTTACCATTTACTACCCACTATTCCCCAACCCCCTTCCTTCTTGTAACCACCATACTGTTGCCTGTGTCTATGAGTTTCTGTTTTGTATAACACATGAGTGAAATCATACAGCTGTTAGCTTTTTCTGCCTTAGTTCGCTTTTTTAAGAAAATAAAGTATATATTTTTAAAAATTTAAGCCCAGGTTTTAGAATGAGAAAGACAAGAGGTATAAGACAGAAGTTTTCTTTTTTATTTTTTTTTATATTTTATTTATTTACTTTTAGAGGGGGGGAAGGGAAAGAGAAAGAGTAGGAGAGAAACATCAATGTGTGGTTGCCTCTCATGTGTCCCCCACTGGGGACCTGGCCTGCAACCCAGGCATGTGCCCTGACTGGGAATCGAACCAATGACCCTTTGCTTCACAGGCCCGTGCTCAATCCACTGAGCTACACCAGCCAGGACAGAAGTTTTATTTTTAAAAAAGGGAAGGAAGAAGGGAAAAAGAAGAAAAGGGAAGGAGCTGACTGGTTTTGAATTCTAGTCCAGTAGGCTTAGCTGTGTGATCTTGGGCACTGTACTGAATTTCTTTGAGCCTCACTTTTCTCATTTGTAAGCAATGACTAAATTTGAAGGATGGATATATATATATATATCCACACACATAAACTATGTGGCACACAATATACACTTACTACCCAGCAGCTGCTGCTTTTATTAGGACCAATAAAAAAAAAATAATAGTCTACTACCCAATCCAGCAAATAAAGTACTAAAACTCATTATTCAGATGTGAATTATAGAATATAAGAAAAAAAATTCAAAGACAGTGTAGATAAAGTCATAGGTAACATTTCCACAAGAAACTTCTAAAAGAAATTAAGAATTTTGGGAAACACAGCCCTAAATGCTGAATTTGACATTTTCATCCCTTTCCAAGCAGTAAAATTTTAGGCTAAACAGACAAAAAAAATTTTTTTAATTTTATTTATTTACTTTTAGAGAGGGGGAAGGGAGAGAGAAAGAGAGAAACATCAACCTGTGAGAGATACATCACTTGGTTGCACCTTACTCAGCTCCAACTGGGGACCTGGCCCCCAACCCTGGCATGCGCTTTGACTGGGAATTGAACCAGCGACCTTTCAGTTTGCAGGCCGCACTCAATCCACTGAGCCACACCAGCCAGGGTGACAGACCAAAAATTTATGAGACCAACTATGCCATTTCTTAATTTAAAACAACAACTGTTAAGTTTTATTGAGTACTAGATGAAGTAATGATGCCATTTAACCCGTCCAATACCCTTTGAGATATGCTCTATGTTTTATAGTAAAATTAGATAGGTCCCCATTTTACAGATGAGAAAGCAAAGGTTAAGAGTTATTGCCCAAGTGTATATAATGAACTGGTAAGGAGAGAAGCCAACAATTAAACCCAGATGGACAGACTCCAGAATCTACACTCAAAACCACGGAATTATACCGCCCCCTACTCTGCAAGAAATGTTGGGTGTTAGATATACGAGAATGAGGTTAGTGGTAAAGGACTGTCCAGTTGAGTATTCAAAAAATGTCTGAGCCCTGGCTGGTGTAGCTCAGTGGATTGAGTGCAGGCCTGCAAACCAAAGGATCGAGATTCGATTCCCAGTCAGGGCACATGCCTGGGTTGCAGGCCAGTTCCCAGCAGGGGACACAAGAGAGGCAATCATACATTGATATTTCTGTCCTTCACTCCTTCACTTCCCCTTTAAAGATAAATAAATAAAATCTTTTAAAAAAAATGTCTGACAAGGCTAACCCAATCAAAGTCACTGCCAGCTACTCAGATTTAGGGTGGCCACAAGCATGAACATTGAAATAAGAACTGATTAATGAGGATGTGACAAATCTAATATAAGAAAAGGAGCCTAAAAATTCCTAAACTATGGTCTTAGCTATGGTAAACAAAGTGCAGAGAAAGAAGAAAATATATCAAAATGCTAACTGGTGGGATTACAGGTAATTCTTATTCTCTGCTTCATATTTTTAATATGACTTTTTTCTTTTTTACAAAGAGGACTCATTTTCATAATTGGAAAAAGGCAGAAATAAAAATAAATCCGAGGAAACTTCCATTCTTTATTCACTTTTGATTGTGTAATTTGTTGCAATAAGCATGTATTACTCTTGCAATTTCAAAGAGATTTTTAAAATAAATAAATCTAGGATACTAGAAAAGTGAAGTAAATTACATGCAGATACCAAAGCAAAAAGAAAAGATATGATGTAAGAATAAGCAAATTAGAAGCTACTGTTCGTTGGAAAAAACTCTACACATGTATCAAAAGACTTGGGTTTATACTGATATATACATCAATGTGGATTAATCTCAAAAACTTCATGTTGAACTGAAGAATTCAGATATAAAAGAGTGCATACTCTATGAGTCAGTAACAGGTAGAATTAGTATGTGAAGATAGAAATGAGACACTGGTTGCCTATAAGACAGTGGGGATTGACTGGAAGGGAGTGTGATGAAACTTTGAAGGGTTATAGAAATGTTCTTGTCCTGGTTGGTATAGCTCAGTGAATTGAGCGCAGGCCTGTGAACCAAAGGACTGAGATTCGATTCCCAGTCAGGGCACATGCCTGGGTTACAGGCCAGTTCCCCACAGGGAATGCACGAGAGGCAACTGTACATTGATATTTCTCTCCCTCTCTCCTTCCCTTCCCCTCTAAAGATAAATAAATAAGATCTTTGAAAAAAAATAAATAATAATAAAAAAAAGAAAAAAGAAATGTTCTATCTCTTGATTGGGGTGTGGGCTACACATGTATTTCCATTTATCAAAACTGATCTAATTATATACTTGCATTTCTATGGATTTCACCATATGTAAATTTTACCTTTAAAAAATTTCATCAATGCCCTGGCTGGTATGGCTCAGTGGACTGAGTGCTGGCCTGAAAACCAAACGGTCGCTGGTTCGATCCCCAGTCAGGGCACATGCCTGGGTTGCGGGCCAGGTCCCCAGGTGGTGGGAGCATGGGAGGCAACCACACATTGATGTTTCTCTCCCTCTCTTTCTCCCTCCCTTCCCCTCTCTCCAAAAATAAATAAATAAAATCTTTTTTTTAAATAAAAAATCTCATTAAAAAAGACAGGACTCAATATCAAATCCATTATTAGCTGAGTGGCTTTAGGGAAGTTACTTGACCCCTCTGAACCTGATTATCTATAAAATGTAACTATTAACATAATTTATCTCAAATGCTAAGGACTGACTGTAATGGTATTGATCAAACTGGGAGCACTATGCTTTGCAAATTATCACCCAGTGACTACTGAAGAAGCTTTATTTTTTATTTTTTAAAGGTTATTTATTTTTTAGAGAGAGGGCAAGAGAGGGAGAAAGAGAGGGAGAGAAAAGTCAATGTGTGGTTGCCTCTTGCGCCCCCTACTGCCCGCAACCTAGGAATATGCCCTGACTGGGAATTGAACTGGTAACCCTTTGGTTCACAGGCAGGCACTCAATCCACAGAACCACACCAGCCAGGCCTGAAGGAGCTTTAAAAATAAAGAAGGGGAGAAGTTGGTCTAATACTTCTCATAATTCTACAGGTGCCTTTGGCATCAGAACTACTATTCCTTCAAAACTATGAGTATTCTTACAAAGAAAAATTTACTTACAGTTCTCAATTATAAATAGACAGGAACATCCATGAGCATGACATAGGACCTTCATTTACACAGTTAAACAATTTTTCAAGATATGATTTGAGAAAAAGTTTTTAGACTGAGTACTTGCGAGAACAATGGCATTATTGGGGAGAAAAAGATTTCAATTCTAAATGCTTGAGAGAAAGAGAACCGCTCTTGTTACTTTACTATGTCAATTATAAAATTTAAATGTCACTATCATTTATGTGTAAGTATGTATATGTGCATAAACATACATGTATTCACTCAAATTTGAACTAAGTTTAACCACTACCGCTTCCCAAAAGATCTTCTGTATTCTAAAACTAAAAAACTTACTTCTGTTCAACTGGAATTAATCTTACAACTAAGAGAATATCTCAGGCTTTTTAATATTTTACCAAAAAAGGAAAAACAGCTTGAAAAATAATATCAGAGGCAAAATTTAATAGCCATTCCCATCAATCTCAAACTGTTTTTCTTTATTAGTATGTGGAAATCATGATGAAGAGCAAATTTTTCTAAGATACTTCTATATCTGAACATTATTTCCTCTTTAAGCATTCAACAATTCTTGTTTCTATTCAATTCTTCCTTTCTAATTCAATTCTGTTTGGTTTCTAAGTTAAGAAGAGTGCTTCATTTGCATAAATGGTAACTATTCTGAGATACCATTCATAACTATACATTTGAATTTTCTAGAGTACCATTCATAACTTCTAAGGGAACAAGAAAAAGAAACGTTTATTCAACTTCATTTTAATGATTACTAAGACATGAATGATTATGTTATTTGTGGCCAAAGGAGAGCAAAGTCCCCAAATGTTAGTACTAACTTATCATTATTTTAAGAATGCCCAAAAGGCCCTGGCTGGTGTAGCTCAGTGGATTGAGCACAGGCCTGTGAACCAAATAATCGCGGTTCGATTCCCAGTCTGGGCACATGCCTGGGTTGCAGGCCAGTTCCCAGCAGGGGACCCACGAGAGGCAACCGTACATTGATATTTCTCTCCCTCTCTCCTTCCCTTCCCCTCTAAAGATAAATAAATAAAATCTTAAAAAAAAAAAAAAAAAAGAATGCCCAAAAGGACCAAGGACCCTGCCTTGAACAATCTACTTATCACAAAAAATACTGAGCTTAGAAAAACATGCCCATTGGTTAAACGTGTTTGTTAGTTATAAAGCATGCAGGGACATTAAAAAGTATGTTTTAGCTATGAAGTTCAAACATCAGCAAAGAATCCTGACAACTGCTGGCAAGTTCTCTATAAAACCAATGCTGGTTATTCCTCAGGTATTAAATTTTTCAGCTATAAGCTTTTCTGAAGTCTTTTATGCAAGGGAGTAATATTACAGTAGTTCTTTACTCCATCTAATCAGTAGTAGAAACTGATCTTACAAAGATCTGTCTGCATAAATAATTCAACTATCTATACCACTCTAATATATTTAAACCAAATTTAAAAATTTGCACAAAATAGGGCTACTGTAAGGTTGTCACCTCCTGATTTCTCTTTTTTCTTTCTTATTTAAAAGTTAGAGACAAGAGACTGTATAAACAGAAAGAAGGAATATAAGGAGTATGCACCTGAGGACTTTATACTCACTTCCCTTTATGACTATATACCACCCTACCCTTGGTTTAGTAATTCTAAAGAGGGGGCAATTTTGCCTTCCAGGGGACCTTTGACAATATCTAGAGACATTTTTTCCTCTTATATTTGTTTTTATTTTTTTAATATATTTTATTGATTATGCTATTAGTTGTCCCATTTCTCCCCTTCATTCCCCTCCACCCTGCACACACCCTTCCACCCACACTCCCCTCCTTTAGTTCATGTCCACGTGTCCTAAGTTCTTTAGCTTCTACACTTCCCACACTACTCTTGCCCTCTCCCTGTCTATTTTCTCCCCACCGTCTATGCTATTTATTCTCTGCACCTTCTCCCCACCCTCTCCTCCCACTCCCATTGCTAACCTTCCACCTGATCTCCATTTCTGTGGTTCTGCTCCTGTTTTAGGTGACCGCTTAGTCTGCTTTTGTTTTAGGTGTGGATGTTAATAACTGTGAGTTTGCTGTTTTTTTACTGTTCATATTTTTTATCTTCTTTTTCTTAGATAAGTCCCTTTAACATTTCATATAGCTTACTATATGAGGGCTTAGTGTTGATGAACTCCTTGAACTTGACCTTAGCTGAGGAGCACTTTATCTGCCCTTCCATTCTAAATGAAAGTTTTGCTGGATAAAGCAGTCTTGGATGTAGGTCCTTGCATTTCATGACTTGGAATATTTCTCTCCAGCCCCTTCTTGCCTGTAGGGTCTCTTTTGAGAAATCAGCTGACAGTCTAGAGACATTTTTGCTGTCACAAGTAGTGGGTAGTAGAGACCAGGAATGCTGCTAAACACGCTAGAATGCACAGGAAAGCCCTCCACAGTTACAGAATTATCTGGCCCAAAATGTCAACAATGCCAAGGTTGAAAAACTCTATCTCAAGATCCAAGAAAGACCTACCTCTCAGAATAATAAATGTTCACTGATTTGAACTGGAAAGACCATGAATTGGAAGAAAGAGAAGACTACAAGAATGAAGACAGGCCAAATTTAGCATCTGTTACATCTTTTATTGCATGTTGAATACCAATCATACAAAAATAAACGAATATAGTCTGGCCCTTAAGGAGCTCACAGGCAGGCAGGGGAAAGAGTTTTGTAATTTATCTGATATCATATTTGATAATCTGATAAATGATTAATGGAAGGAGAAAATATACAAGGGACTCACTCAACTTTTCCTGGGAATGCTTCATATGACATCTTAGCTCAATTCTGAAGGATGAGTAGGAAGTATGTTATTTCACAGCTTATACGCCTCTTTCCAAACAAAGAGCCATTCATTTCCTCAGTCAACAAATAGCTATGGAACACCAATTATGTTCCATGACTTTGTCAGGTGTTGGAGACCTAGTCAAATTACAACTTTCCATATTTCTTCCCTTGGCATCACAGGTGTCCAGCAGTCCACCTCCCTCACCCAAATTCCCAACAATTCTTGCACTTCTACCTATTCTTAGTTTTGCAATTGTCACCCTAATAGATCTTAGTCAGTAAGGCCACCACCCAAGAAGTAAACAAAACTTTGAGCTGCCTGTTGACAGACTAATCCTGCCTAGGTCACAAAATCACAGTGATAATGCTGGCAGAGTAGCTAGCAATGCACTGACCACGGTCCAGATCTGCCAACTGTTAGATGTGTGCTGGTATCTTGGAAAGCTCCTTTACTTTATCAAAAAAAACCTGGGGCCTCCTCCACCCTACCCAATTCATGCCAGGACCAACAGTAAATTAAATCAATATGTATTTGTTGAGCACCTACAATGTGCTTATGTCAGTGGTTCTCAACCCTGGTTATGCATTGACATCAAAGCTCCCAGGCCAGATACAAATTTTTTTCAAGCCACTTTTTTTTAAAGATTTTATTTATTTATTTTCAGAGAGGGGAAGGGAGGGAGAAAGAGAGGGAGAGAAACATCAATGTGTGGTTGCCTCTCATGAGCCACCGCCGGGGATCTGGCCCACAACCCGGGCATGTGCCCTGACTGGGAACCAAACCTGGGACCCTTTGCTTCACAGGCTGGCATTCATCCACTGAGCCACATCAGCCAGGGCCAGATACGAATAATTTTAAATGGTAAATTCTGATGCAGGACAAGTTTGGTGCCCTGATCTTTAGGCATTACAGAATAAAAACAAAGTATAAGACACAATTCCTGTCTTGAAGAACTTATCCACAATCACAACAGACGTGGAACAGAATGTTAGTCCCCTAATTTGTAATCCTTTTACAATATTATCTGTGCTTATGAAATAGAAGAAAAGGGAGTAATTTGTATAAGAATTGCTCCTATTCCCTAGTCCAATCATACACCAATTCCACCTGCAACTCCTGATACACCTGTCTACACCCCTTCTATCTTCCAGACAGTGACAGTACTATTCTCAGGAACTGTGGAGACACCCAAGTAGGAGGATAAATTGAGACCCTCAATCAGGTGGCTATGTGGTATCTTAAAAGTCCAGAATCTCTCAAATTCATGCTGTCATGGAGCTTCTCATAGAAAGAATTCTTTAGCCCTGGCCAGGTAGCACACCTGGTTATAGTGCTGTCCCGATACACCAGCGTTGGGGGTTCAATCCCCAGTCAGGGGACATATCAAAAAAAAAAAAAAGCAACCAATGAATACATAAATAATTAATGGAACAACAAATCAATGTTCCTCTCTATTTCTCTCTCCCTTACTCTCTATCTAAAATCAATAAATTTAAATAATAAGAATTCTTTAATCTCCAACAATATCAGTCACCTCAGTCTATAGTGAGAGTGTCTAAGAAAAGTAAAGAGTACACTGAGTCTTTGTAAATTTAAGAGGTCCTTCACCCTGGCTAGTGCAGCTCAGTGGATGAATGCCAGCCTGTGAAGCAAAGGGTCCCAGGTTTGGTTCCCAGTCAGGGCACATGCCCGGGTTGTGGGCCAGATCCCCGACGGTGGCTCATGAGAGGCAACCACACATTGATGTTTCTCTCCCTCTCTTTCTCCCTCCCTTCCCCTCTCTAAAAATAAATAAATAAAATCTTTTAAAAATCACCCAAATTCATAAGGCTAGTAAACTCAAGTTTCTCATATAGCATATGCTTAAAATAAAAATACTCTAAAATATTAAACATCTTTTAGTAAACTCCTTTTCAAGATGTGCAGATTGTGGAGGCTTCATAAATTAAAAACAAAACTTTTTGACATAAATCCCATCCAGCTGTGATATCTTACTAAACACCACCTTGAAGGGAACATTAGCTTTAAATTCTGTAAACATGAAATCTCCAGATCCTCACCTGATGAGTCTTTCTCTGAACTATATGGAAAAAGGTATAATTCTGTTAATTGTTACACAAAGAGGAGCACAGACACTATAAATTACTCTTTAAAAAAGAGGGGTATAATCCTGGCTGGTGTGGCTCAGTGGATTGAGCCCTGGCCTGAGAACCAAGGGATTGCCAGTTTGATTCCCAGTCAAGGCACATGCCTGGGTTGCGGATCAGGTCCCCAGCTGGGGGCATATGATAGGCAACCACACATTGATGTTTCTCCCCCTCTCTTTCTCCTTCCCATCCCCTCTCTCTAAAAAATAAATAAATAAAATATTTTTTTAAAAGAGGGGTATAGAGGATCAGTCAAGCATCTAAAACAGGAACCAATGAGAGTATTAAAAAGTAAATTTTGATACTTAAGAAAAATGCAAATTGGTACATATTAATTAGAATAAGATTGAAAGAAACAAAAAATATCTCTTCCATGTAATACTGTTTTTAGGACCCATCACTCTGAAATTAGCTTGGTTTACAATCCTTGCCATTGTTCTTGTCATCATATAAATTTTATCCATAGGCGTCCACAATCCTTTAACTTCCACTCCAAAATCCAAAAGGCTGCAAAAAATGTTTTTCATTATTCACTTAGCAACAAAACCTGACGTGAAATGACATGAGGCTACTTAATAGTTTTTATTTATCCCAGTTGATATGAAAATGCTGACATTTACTACACAAAAGAGTTTGATTACAAAGTGCTGCCCCTGACCTCTCTGGGATGTTTCATAACCACAGTACATGCACCATATTTCATTTCTAAAATCCCCAAAATTCTAAATTCAGAAACACCTGCAACTCCAAGAACTTTTTTTTTCCGGGGGGGGGGGGGGGGG
>PVKM010029929.1:0-17531 GCA_004027735.1 Carollia perspicillata | reverse complement strand
CTTCTCAGGTCTTATTCCAAGTGGCTGGCTCCACCCTTGACTCCAAGCACGGACACGGAGCCCAGGCCTGGCCGGGTGGAGCCATCCGTCCCCTTGGCTGCACGACTGGTTTGGAGATGACTATGTGGCCCAAGCCAGGCCAGGGAGATGCTTGCTAGACATATAGAAAAATACACGCTCTGAGTTCACGTTTAGGTGGTAAACTGTGGGTCTAGTATTGTAGGAAACAGCCACGGAGAGGGGCGACCAGCTTGAGTGTGAAGCCAACCCAGAGGGAAGCCAAGCCGAGAGACCGGGAGAGACCTCCTGCCGACATTCTCCAGCCGCTGGCCCAGCCGGGCCGGGCTGGCCCTGGCCGTTTTAGTGACATGCGTATACTTTGGCGCCTTAGTTCGTGTGATGTGGATCCAGAGTCCCAGCAGAGTAAATTCACATCCAGACGGGACACAGAGTTTATATATTCCGTTTTCCATTTTTCGAATCTGCCGCCCATTTCCAATATCAGAAGATTCTCCTCTCCGGCCCACGACCACACAAGTCTGCATCTCGTGTGTATGGGTCAAACAGAGGTTGTCTGTCTGAACTGTGGGTGGAAGAGAAGCGCTCGGCCCCCAGCGCCTACCCCTGTCCCTGGCCCCCGACCACTCCCTGTAACTAGAGGTGATGTTGACGCTCTCTCGCTTCGCTGCAGCCCAACCCCCACCCCAGCAGGAGGCACTCTCGCCATCCCCACTGAACAGACGAAGGAACAGACGTCCCCTCGATCACCGTCCCGCAGCCTGAGGCCCCAGAGCTGCCAGCGGAGAGGAGCTCTAGGACGGCAGCAACGTTCTTTCACGTCCACGTTGAGCGGATGTTCCAAAGTGATTGCTCCGCGTCAGGAGCAGCTACAACGGGCTGAGGTGAGCAAGACAGACACGGGGGTCTGCGTTCTGATGGGGTGACTCGATACACGAGAAACGCAGGGTCCCACGTCTGCCGGTCACGAGGGCCAGGAGGACAGTGAAGGGAATGGCGAGTGGCTGGAGAGGGGCGAACGTCTCCCACGAGTGTGCTGGAACAGCCTTCGCTAGGAGGTGTCACCGCAGGGGAGCCCCGAGTGATGAGAGGGGTGACCCAAAGCAAGGCCTGGGGGTGGGGGGCACCCGGGGCACGTGGTCGTAATGCCAGGGACCCGCCGCTCCTCCAATCCAACCCGGGGGACGATTCCTGGAACGGGCCTTCTGTTTGACTCCTGAGGTCTTCCCGCAGCAGCCGTCTCCTGTCCGTGGCATCCTACTCTGTGACCCAGTTTCCTCGTCGGCGAGGAGCGCAGGTAAAACACTTCGCACGGTAGCTATAGAAATAAGCACTTAATACTTCCTTGTTATATTTAATCTGGGGAATGCATGAGGAGGACTCTTTGGGAAAATGTTCTTTTTTGATTTAACACTTACCCATCTTGATAGGTGTATCTGTTAAAACAGACTCTTTGGCTGCTGACAACAGAAATCCGTTTGGGCTATGTTAAGCCAAAAGAGAGAGGAGGAGAGGGAGAGAGAAAGGGTGGAGCGGGGAGCAGGAGAGAAGTTTATTGGAAGGGTCCGCATCGGTCCCCAACACCCAGGAGAGCTGTGGAATCAGGTCTCCGAGAGAGTACAGGAATGAGGACCTCTCCCCAGCACCCCGGAGAAGAACCCGACGGGCAGGGCCAGGCTGGACCGGCGTTCGATTTCTTCTTTTCAACACTCAAGTTGCAAGGACGGGAACCACTTCGTTTAGCTTGGGTCACGTGCCCATCTGTTGGCCAAGGGGCGGTGGGCAGTTTGGCTGCCAGTCCTAGTGACCCCGCCATCCAAGGGAAAGAAGTGGCAGCCCAAGTGCAGAGCAGCAGTTAGGATTCTGAGCAGGCCGGAAGGCGTGAGACCGTTCCAACGGGCAGGTTTGACTCTCAGATGAATGGATGCAAACTCCTACCACCACGGAGGGAAATTGCTTGCTTGCTTTAAATTGTAAATATAGCCCAGGGGCAGAAAGTGAGAGTATGTCGTATAAATTGGTTTTTTTAGCATCTTTTGCAGAGGTAGTACAATACAATCATCAAGAGCACAGGATCTAGTTTCCAACCATTGGCATTTAACCCTAACTCCTCTGCTCGCCAGCTGTGTGAACTGATGTCTCCACACGTCCTCACACCCTCAACTAATAACTGAACCTGCCTCCTAAGGTCGATACTAACATTGCATGAGTTAATATATTTAAAGCTCTGAGAAGCGTTCCTAATATGTATTAAGAGACCAATACATTTTAGTTATTCTTACCCTAATTGATACTGTTGATCTACACTGGAAACACCAGAGATAAGGTCCTGATGTTGTCACACTGGAAGGGGGTTCTGAAGATTCCCGATGTGCAGAAATTTACCAGTGTTCTGAGGCACCCGTTGGTATCTTCCCTTTGGTGTGGTTTTCCTTGTTCTCTAGTCTTATAAACGCATCAAACCTCTGATTCTTTATCAACAGGCTCAGACGCAGAGTCAAGTCTCTAGAAGAACCGTAAACGGTCGTCCGGGGTCAGAAGGTCTCGGAGCTCTGATGGGGCGCAGAAAGCCAGGGGCACGAACATCGAACATTTCCCGTTCCGAGAAGCGCTGTCAACGCTCAACTCCACGTCCCTTGGTCAGCTTAAAGAGGGAGATCATGGAGCATATTTAGGAATGGCACGTCCCCCGCCAAGTAAAACAGGAAATGGAGGGAGGGAACGACGCTAAGGAGGGAAAAATCCTCTCTTCCCCACCCCGCCCCGTGTGCTGAGGTTTCACATCTTTGCTGCCAATACTTCGCTAAATTGCAACTTTTGCAAAATTTCCTCTTCGTCTTCTTGGCCAAACCAAAGTGCACCTTGTACTAATCCGACTTCATATTCAGGAGCAGAACGGTGGCTCAAGATTTGATTGCCAGTATTCCAGGGGTGTGAATCTACATTCTTCCCCTCGGAATCCTCTGTGGCACCAAAGGAGAATTCAACCCAGGACTTGTCCAGGGTTGGTGAGGAAATGAACACACTCCGTAAAGCTGAACGTACTCGGGGAATAAAGAAATGGGACTGTGTATTGCTGCAATTCCTTCCCTCCCTCATCTCTCTCTGCCTGCATTTCCCTTTAACACACCACTGGTCAAAGTGAATAATATATTTTTGTTGTTGTTTAAGAGAAGCCCTTGAAAGCCACTGTGAGACTGGGGTCCAGAAATCTAATCTTTGTTTGATTCTGTGTTTAGTGGGGATTCAAATCCCAACTTAATTTAATCTTTTGACTTATCCTGCAGGTACTGCCTGATTATATTCCACTGCCACTGGTAATAGGATTGCAGGGACAGAATCTTGCTATTAGCACTTCGAGAAACAAAAGCAGGACAGGAAGCGTGGCTGGGATCAGTCGATGAAGCCCACCGCAAATGAATGACTACCTCCCCCAGACTCGACCCCACTGCCTCCTTTGAGTGAGCGAGTCCCAGGGACATACATAAAGAGCTGCAGGTTCCACTCCTCTCCAGAAAATCTTGAATTTCCATGATTATGCAGAACCTAAAGCCCTTTTCTAATAGATATGTTAAAATAGCTACCTCCACTAACAGCCGGGTTCTGGTTATGATTTTTTTGCTGGTGATCTTGGTGATTTGCTTATGCGGTTATTCTCTGTAGGGGCTTATGAAAGTCAGTAATTTTTTATCAACATAGAAATTACGTATAGCCTAGTAAAATGGGGAAATATTTCCACCTGTGTAATTAGGCTGCCTGGATCTCAATCTTCTTGCTGGACTGCTAACCTCAGATGAGTTAATAATCTCCCTGTCACTCGATTTTCTCATCCATGAAATGGGGACAGTGATCGTCTCTCAGAGGGCGTTCGAGGGATTGCATGACATAATGCATGGAAAGCCCTCGGGATGTGTTAGCACATGGAAAGCAAACAAAAACAGCATTAGTGATGACTACTAAGGAGAGCAAGCAACTGCAGAAAGGTGAAAGGGAGCAAAGCAATCCTGCCCGTGAGAGACTCCGTCATTCTGTGGGCTCCCCTTTGCTGGGCTTCTTTAGCTTCACGTACTGTGAGGGAGGTGGACCATAGTCTGGGGGCGGGGGGGGGGCAGGTAGAGTGCAAAATCAGTTGACAAGTAAACACGTCAGAAGATTCCAAACTCAACAGTGACTGTGAAAACAAGGGGTATCAGATTTCCACCCAGCATATGAACAGAGATGAAAACTATTTTAACGCTCAGTGCCACGGAGGGACAGGAAGATGCTGTAGAAATATGGGGGGGGGGCGGTCTTCCTTGCAAGCAGCAATGATCGTTTAGGCTGATTTTGGCAAGGAGGCCATTTCTCACACTGTTACTGGGTCACTCACAGCATTTTGGAGCACTTGGTCCAGGGCTAGCAGCCATGCACATGGCCTCAGGTGGCATGCAGAACTGGTCCAGCACTAAGTGCTGCTGCATGGCCTGCCAAGTCCCCGTGACCTTGGCTGCTGCCTAACTCCCCTGGCAGTGCTCCCCCTGGAGCTGGATGTGGAGCTCAGAACGTCACACCTGCCAGGGAGGCGCCCCTGCAACCTCCGGCTTCTTCGCCCTGCCAGCTCCCATTCAAATACTGGGCAGGCCTGGGCATCTCATTGGAAGAGTCCAGAGAACACCTTGGCCTCAAGGCAGCACAGAGAAGTGAGCATTGGACCGATTCAGCAGCTCTTGGGGGAGGCAGCCTGTACCTCGAAATGGACGGGATACCTTAACCAAGGTTTATGGTATAGAGAAAAACGGAAAGACCAAAGCATACATGAACCACTGCAGAAAACATCCTATATTACTTGAGAGAGTATAAAGCTATTTATTCTTTATCTAAAAGCAATTTCACAATATGTTGCAAGAGGCTTAAAATCATTCATAGCCTTTGACTTTGTAATAATCCCACTCCTGATCATTTACCCAAACGAAGTTATCGGAAAAACAAATAATTATACACAAGGATGTTAACCGAAGCTTTACATATTGATCCAAAAAGTTGAGGAATGATTTCACAATGCTAGGTCTATGATTTTAAACATTGTTTGAATTACAGTGTTGAGGGCAAAAGTGGACTCTACAAACACTAACATTCACAGTGTAATTAAGAGCCAGATGCTGTTCTAAGGGTTTCACACGAACCGTCTCACCTAATCGTCACAACAGTTCTATGAACTGCAGACGTCCAGTGCGATTTTCAAAGGGGATCTAAGTCAGCTGCCTCCAGGGAGGACACCCAGAAGAGGAAGAGGGGTATTAGAAGGCTCCGACAGCCTGGAGTTCTTAGAGGCACTGGGTGCATCCCGCGCACTGTGTGTGCGCCTCTTCCCTGCGAGCACCCGCCCAGCCACAGAGAACAGGGCCCCGAGCCGGCTGCAGCCACACCCTGGCACTCCTCCCCTCCCCTGGGATCAGGGCTCCTTCCTCCCCCGACGCTACACAGAGGATGCTTATTTTCATGTCGAGCCTCACTTCTCATGCATCATCTTCCATGAAGATTTACTACGGTTTGCTTTTTTAAAACAACAAACCATAACATTTTAGAATAGTTTTAGATTTACAGCAAAATCGAAAGTCCATACAGAGAGCTTCCAGTTACCCCACATCCAGTTTAAGATCTTATGTTGGTATGGTGAACTGACTGCAATTAATGAACCAATAGCAATATGCCATTATTGATAAAACCCGTATTTCACTCCGTTTTCACCAAATGTGCTTTTTCTGTTCCAGGGTTCTATCTGCGATGCCACAGCACACCGAGCCGTCAAGTCTCCTTGGCTCCCCGTGGCCGTGATAATCACTCAGACTTTCCCTATTTTGACGACCTGACCGGTACTTGGGAAGTACCAGTGAGGCATTCCAGAGACTGTTTCCACCTGGGGTTTGTCTGACATGTTTCCTGTGGTTAGACCAGGACTATGGATTTGGGGGATTACACCAAAGAGGTAACGTGCCACTTTCAGCACCTCATGTCCAGGGCACAAACTATCGACACAACTGTCAGTGCTAACACTGACCTGCATCACCTGGCCAGGGCAGCGCCGGGCAGGCGTTTCTGCTATAAAGCCACGCCGCCCCATACTTCTGACGGGAGATACTATGTACACCCCACCCCTAAGCAGTGGGAGCTGTAGGCTGCATCCCCTGAGAGAGTGGAGTGGCTGCATACATTACCGTATTTTCTTGTGTGTAACGGGCACTTTCTTGAATTTTTGAAAGAAATTTTTGAAAGAAAAATAAAGATGCTTATCATACACAGGCGATACTAATTCTGTACCTATATAAATGTTTTTAATTCTTTTATTTATGCTGAGGCAGTGGAAGTGTAACTCTAGAAGCAATAATAGTATCTGTACGCAAAATAATACCCTAGAATATGATCATCGGTTTTGTAAATAAACAAACAATTGCATTTAAAAATTAAAATGAAAGATTTTTTCCCTGAAAGTTTGGGTCAAAAATGCGAGTGCACATTATATGGCAAAATATGGGTATTTGGAATTCTTCCACACGGGATATTTCTCTATTCTCCCCCGTTCATGTGTTTATTCAATCGTTTGTATCAATAAGAACTCATGAATATTTATTTTCTACTTCGGGCCAATACTACTTTGTGTATTTTTTGGCTCATGTTGTTTGCTCTCAAACACCAATAGCAGCAGCGAATAAAACCACTGTCCAGCCTTAACCTTGTGACACATGAAAACTGTTGGGAATCAACACCGAGCAAATATTTACTGACTACCTACTGTGCGCTCCAATGAGATGGCTTTTTTAAAACAGGTAATCACGCAATTGGCCATCCACTTTTTGGTTCACTACTCTTTGTTCAAGACCAAGTGAATGCCTTTGACCTCATCAGGGAACTGGTCAGCCTGGAGACCAGCTTTCATGACCCTTCCTGTGAAGACTTCCTGCCGAAGAGGCTGCTAACCCTTCCCTCCGCCGGTCTGTTAGTGAGGTCAGAGCCTTCCTAGGCTTCCGCCCATGCGCACTTCTCACCCTTCGCCCGTCTTCCCTTTCGGCACTGGCTTTGTTAATCTGAGTAACTCGCACTTGTATTGTCACAGGTCACGGGACTCGTTCCTCCTCTTCCTCCTCCATGTCTAAACATAAATAGCTACCTCCACCATGGTGGTCTCTCATTACACCTCCCACGATCCAACGCCGGTTCCCTCACCTCCGTTCTCGAAGTGCTTCCTATTGCCTTGGAGATGAACCGCATCACCCAATTCCCTTTCCAGCCTTTTTACAGTATCCCGCCACCCTCCACCTGCATCACTGCTATTGATGGCTGATATTTGGTGAACACTTAACTATGGGTCAGATATTGCAATGTGCGCTGCTTCATTTAACCTTAACGTCGCCCCTATAATGTACACACTATCATTAGCCCCGTTTCACACAGCAGGAAACAGGCTCTATGAGACAAAGGAACTTGACCATGAGCTTGCCGTTAGTGACGAAGCCAGGATGGTTCTTATATAACAAGATGCTGCCGAAAACCTCCCGTCTTCCCCCTGACTTTGTTTTTCTGCCACTTGTTCGCTTTGTTCTGAGCAAAACAGAAACCACGCTTCACTTAATTTTCTCCTCTACCGATACCACAAACATACTAATTCCTGTTTCTCCTTCAAAAAGTCAATGTAACATTAAAATAACCATATTAAACTTTCAATCCCTCCTGAGGGACAGACAGTGGCAGAGCCAGCAAGGAGAACAAACACAGCTCACAAACAAAATCGCAGGTTATCCGGAGTCCCTGGGCAGCGAGTTGTAAGCCAAGCTAGCTGGGAGAGAACAGCACGTTTAATACGCACACAACGGCAACCATCTCGACAAACGACATCCCCGGGGGCAGGAGTGTGAAAGGTCGTAAGGGGGGAGGGCTGTATCCTGGGTCCCCAGTATAAACGCGAAATTGAGAAAAGCAGACTTTTGAGTCTGGCCTCAAATGCTTTTGACCTCCCTTCCTCCCTTCCTCCCTCCCTCCCTCCCCCCTCACACCTCCTTCCCTCCCTCCCTCCCTTCTTCCTTCCTTCCTTTCTCTTTTTCATGGATGAGAGAAACCTTCTAACCGACAAGGTAAATAGTTCATGGGTTATTTATTTTATCTCTATTCCTGGTTAAATTGAGTTCAGAATAATTAGATAACCCTGGAAAAGCTGTGACTGGTACTGCTAATTCTACCTAATGATTTTCCGGCGTAGTTGCCCAGTGAAAGGGGTTATCTGTTAAAACAAGCTTTAAACTATTAATAGAGTGAAATTACAGCTTCAGCAGCTAACCCCAGGTACAGAAGCTCTGCTGGGGTATCGTGGATGCGGGTTGGGGGGCCAAGCTGCTCACTTCCCCCAGACGACCTTTCCCTCTCACTCGCGGTTGACTCGTCCACACCAGATGTAACAGTGAGCTTGCTCCCCACACCTTACACTATTCGTGGCCTTAATTGAGGGACCTAAACAAACAAATTAATCACCCTGGCCCATAAAAATGACAGAATTCATATGGTAGCATTCTTCATTCTCTCCAATTTGTTTTCCTGAATTCCCCGCAGCGATTTATTTGCTGAATATGCGAGTTTTCCCCCCCTTATGAAAATTACAAATTGTTGTCAAGGTTAACGAGTTAATATTCTCATTCAATATTTATTTTATGGGGAGACAGAGGAAGCATGGCTGTTCCTGTACTTCTTTCCACTGCAAAGTTTGGTTTCTTAATCAAAATGACAAGGACACTGTCCTTTGTATGATACTCAGGATCTTCGAGACTAAAAAATGAGCTTTATTAATCAACAGGCCCTGATTAATTATTATAAAGTGCGGCGCCTACATTTCTGTGCGTTTTAATAATTCCTGCAGAAGGCTAACAATGTCCCCTGAGACCGAGAATCTCAGGGGTTTGAATTTTTCTAAGCAGTGTCACAATGAATCGTCAGGAGTAGCAGGCCCTTCCTCTAATCCACTTCCCTTCAAACCGGCAAACGAGGGAAAACCTCCTTTTCCCTATTTCCCATCTATAATTCATCGTTAGCATACAAAGTGAAAGAGCCAAGAATCAGCGGTCTCATCAGTTTTCAAAATACCCAGGGACAGTGAGAGTGATTTATCGCGGGCCGCACGATCTAGCTCACATGATCAGAGTATTTCCGTGGAACACGGCCTGACATCAGTTCCTGATAAGAGTGACCACACAGAAGAACACGAGGAGGAAGGTCAAGGGCCTGGGGGCCTCCCGGAGCCCCGATGCCTGACCTCCCTCCCCGGACTCACCCAGCCCGAGGCCCTGCCAACAGGGGGACCGCCCCCTCCTAGAGGCTGCAGGTGGCACGCATTTTTACGGCCTCTCCCCAGCCCCTTCAACAGATCGCCTGCAACTGGCCTGGAGTCGTGGAGAGAGAGATTCCCTGTCTGACTGGGGCTACCCTCAGCACACTGGGCAAAACTCACGGAGTCCCCCCAGCAAGGCACGTGCATTTCCCTGTACATCAGTCCGACCTCAACTTATACTTTAGAGGAAGAGCTTATAAAAGAGAAGTGAAATGGCAAAGCACATATGTCTATTGTAGAAAAAGAAGAAGAGGGGGGTATTTATACATAAATATATGCATGAATACAGACAGGCGAATGTATTTGTGTTTAGACATATACAGGGTGGGCAAAAGTAGGTTTACAGCGGTCAGTGTGCAAAACACGGTTTACTTCTTGTATTTGCGCTTGTTAATGGTATGATTTTCCATATGAACTGTAAACCTCCTTTAGCTCCACCCTGTGTACACGCACAGCATGTGTGTATATATCCATATATGTCCATGTCCATGTATGTTGATAGTCTGCGTCCAGTCACATTCCCTTGTTTCTTGTTCTCGAAACGGCTCTGAAAGGCACCTGCAGCGAACTTGCTGAGAGGAGGGGAGAAGCGGCTTCCCGGGCGGAGGCTCTCTTGGGCTGTAGGTGATCCGACCGCTGAGTTTCGCCAGCCGATAGGTGGGCTGGCAGACCCGCACCTCTCGCTTTTGATTCCCTCGGAGGGCGTGCTCCGTGCTCTATACCGAATGATGACGAGACAGCTCGGGAGGAGGGCGGGGAGAACAAGGACACCTCGGTCCAGCAGTTACCATTATCGGCCATGGTGCAGACTGTGGTGACGTGTGTTACGAGCTAATCCCCGCCATTGGGAAGGTACTGGAGTTTGTAATGACCTTACAATATACTAACGCATGAGAACAGATGTAAGCTTCCATCTGCCTACCTACGACCTGAGACACCGCATCTCTGGCAGGCTCAGGACCACGTCAACATGGTGAGGTCATGGGAGTCTCTGCCTTTGGGCCTCAACTTATGAGGATGGACAAGTGTGCCTTTGAGTAACATCCAGATAGAGGACCTGAGACAACTGTATGGATTTTCCTTCAAATAAGAAAGGTTTGGGAGGAGCAGAGGGGTCCTGGGAAACCAAGAGACAGAAAAAGAGAAGCCATCCTGTGGTCAGAGCGAGGAGGCTGCCGCTGGAATCGGTGTGATTGATGACGGAGGACAGCAAGGATGAGTCAGCACACGCCGCGTGAACAAAGGCGGAGACAAAAGACCAGATTCCACACCCCACCCACACCCACTTCAGATTCCTGTGCAGCCTCCTTGAACATAAACACCCTGAGAAAGAGGAGAACACCCTGACTTAAAGTATTTTAGTTCCATTGTTTGAGATAACAGGGACTTGCATCAGTTATAATTAGGCCTACGAGTGTATAATAGAAAATCCCAATACAGTGACTTAATGAAACAAGAAAACATTTCTGTCTCGTGTAAATAAAACCTGTTGATAGGCACACTGGGGCTGGTATGATGGTTCCGACATGTCGCCAGGAGCTCAGGTTCTTTTTCTTTCTGTTCATACATCCTTAGCATGAGGTTTCCAACGTCACGTTCTCCCTCTGGAGCCCAATATGGCTGCTGGAGCTCCAGACACTGCATCAGCATTCCAGAAAATCAAAAGGAAAGGAAGCAAGAGAAAAGCAAGGAATGGGTCGATGTCCCATTTTTAACTTCCACGTATGGGCTTGCACATCCATCTCATTGGCCAGGATGTTTGGCATAACTGCTGCTGGCTTCAAGTGAGGCTGTGAACTGTCACCCTTTCACTGGGCTCACTGTCACTTGGCACAAAACCGTGTATTTGTCACAAACAAAGAAAGGGAAGAACAGCTAGTAGGGAAGCAGTGGGCAGTCTCCAACTGGCAGCCTTCGCCACAAGGCTCGCAACAGAAGTCAAGTTGACTTAGAGAGCATCTGAGATGTTGCTTCTTGCGCAACTGACTCTGTGGCTTGGGATCGGCGCCCGCCCTCTATTCCACAGTGTCCCTCCTTGAGCAGGAGAGGGAAGCTCGAGTCCCAGATAGTGTGCGGACTTGGGAGGGGCCTGCAGCCTTTCTTCGCCACGGTGCGGCCCAGTGAACATCTGTTGCCACGTGCCATGTGTCGTGACAGCAGGAAGGAGTTATTTTTAAGCTCCACCTGCAAATAAAATACTTCTGAGATTTCACTGAAGTCTAAATGCACCTCTAGAAGTTCTACTGGTGACTGACTAGATGGTCGCACGAACTAGATGTCACCGTAGGAAAAAAATAATCAAGAACACCTGGTCTGCATGTTCCAAAGAAACAGGGGGGGAAACGCGATTCTACCCCACGATGTTTCTGGAAGGTGGTGCCCTCTGGTGCAGTCCCTATAAAACAAAGGTTAAACTTCTTCAGGGGGCCCAGGCACTGCGGGGCCAGAACCTACGCGGGGGCCCAGCTCGGCGTCCCGTGGCTCTCGCTGGCCACTTGTGCTACAGAAGTTCGGCAGGAATAACAACATCTCAGGGCTCAGGAATCTCGGGCCTCTTCTCTGTGCTGACTTTTTACCCCGCAGAAGTACAAGTTCGAATCACAGATAACAAGCAAATGAGATTATGATGTTAGCTTTCTCCAGAGATAACAGCAGTCCAGGTCATAAAACTGCCATATGGCAGATCTGGCAGTCTGTACCGAACGCCGTGGATTAATTATCACACAGACAGACTCTGGTCCCCATTTGCAGAGCCTCGGGCCCCCTGTGGCAGGGATTGGCAACCCGGTGAAGGCGAGAGCTTGTATTATGTTTGGCAGGGACGCGATGTGACCTTACTGTGGCCAGTTCTGTCATCTCTTAACATTTTGCTCATGATTAAGTTTATCATTTCAAATAAACACAAAATGTCAGGTCTCTGGGTCTACTTAACATGGAGAGCCAAAACAGACCTCTCTCTGATTTAAAAGGGTCCAGGCCAAGGGGACGATCTGATTAGCTCTTCCATCTGACTTTTATTAGAGCTATTGGATAATATACTGAGGGCAGAATTTGCGCTCCAAATGGCTGGTTGCCATGATCCAGACCCACAGGGTAGCCGCCATGTTTTCCTTGACGTCCCCGCGCCGCTAACTCAAAGCCGTGATTACCAGGTCGATCCCTCTGGAGGTTCACCTTCCAACCCGGTCCCTACCGGCCCCAGATGAATTCTGGTTATATTTACCCCGCCTCCCCATCCACTGAGGACGCCTGCCCCTCCTGGTGGACCTTCCTCCGGCTCCAGCTCTCAGTGATTAGGACTGATCAGGGCGCCTATCAGCCTCTTCACCCTGGGGCTTCGGTCAAGATTCCGTCGTCCAGGTGCCCGACGGTGGTTCGACACTGGACACGAGGCGCTGGTCTGTTCGCCCCTCGGGCATCTCTCCAACCAGCTGGAAGCCCCGACTGAAAGGGGTGAGGGAGAAAGGCTGTGTCAGCTCGGCTCTACAGCCACTGCTGCAGACGAGAGACAGCCAGCTGAGATCTGCATAGGACGCGATGCAGACTTTGGACAGCTCTCCTTTTCGCCAGCCCCCGGTTTGCTTTGTGACTGCACCACACGTAACCGAAGGGGTCAGTATCCCCCAACTACACACTCCAGGCAACCACGCTTTTCAACCTAGAGCAGAACCCAAACCTCGGCCTGTGTGTATTCAACCAACATTAAGGAGTCTGCTCTGGCCCTGAGCCACTCATCAGTGTATCAGGCAGATCCCGTCACCCTCTCTCTGTCTTTGTCCTTCAGCCAAATGGGCCTCCGCTTAGTGATCTGGACAGGCTGAGCCCCCACCCCCCGCACCCCTCCCTCAGAGGCTTCTGCCATGTTTCCTAATCCAATGGTCTCCCTCTTCATTCTACTTGATCATCACTTTCCTACCAAAATTTTCTCATCCTTCATCACTCTATCCAAGTGTCCCTTCCTAGGAAGGTAACCCCCTGGTGTCCCTCTGCAACCAGAAGGGGAAGCAGATAATAAACAACAACGATCGCAGTCACAATTAATACATTAATTGTATGAAGACTTTTAAATACCCACCGTCCTTGCTAACACGTAAGCTCCATGAAAGGCGCACCTGTGTGTTGACCAAGGACGACCTTCGGGGCCTGGCTCAGTGTCTCACACACAGCAGGGCTCATAAATACTTGTTTATTGGTACGTTAGGCACCCAGAAGAGCTGCCGAGAGGGCGGCTCCTGAGACAGAAGACGAGGCTCCTGAGGAGCGAGAAGGGCAAATGCAAGAGGACGGCGCAGGGGGACGGTGCAGAATATAAACATGCCCCAGGTCGTGCAGTGGCTGCAGCGTGGATGTTAAAATATGTGGTTTTCAATACTTTGAACACATTTCTATTACCCCCCACACACACTCCTTCCAGGGAAGGTAAATAAAGACTGGGATTTTTTTTTTTAAAGCCAATTTGCAATTCATTGAAACTGTAGAGCAAATAATACCATGACCGCCAAAGAACTTTTGATTTTTCAAGAGTCAGGCTTTGTTCAGAGGGGAAAAAACAGTTTTATCCGAATCCCAAATATTGATGTTAGAGCTTAGAAAACAGAGTAAACACTATGGCTTGTTAATAAACTCCAAAATAGAGGCAGATCTATGATGATGTCACCACATCAGTTTATTCCCATTCGTTCCGTAGGGGAGTGTATGTATGTGTTTACTTAGGTAAGGACTTTTTTTAAAAAATTACAATGGGTGGCAGGATTCTGGACAATAGTACAACCACTGGTAGGTATCCAAAAAGAGGCTCTTGCCTTTCTCCGCTCATGAAGAACAGCCTTCAGTGGAAAAATCTGAACATGAGACAAATGCTCAGATAGGTCTGAGCAAGTCCTCAGTCAAGAGCACTGGCCACTCACTTCCTCTGGCTTAGCCCAGACCGTGAGCCTCTGAGCGAAGGCCTCTCCCACTCGGCACAGCCCTGCAGCCACGCGGCACCAGAGGAGCACGGCCTTCAGGCAGACCGTCGGCAAGGGTGGAGAGGCATCTCCCGAGGCAGAGTTCTACGGACAGTGTCACAGAGCCCTGACTGGGCTGGGGGTGGGGGTGCGGGGGCAGCAGCCTGGAGCTCCTGAGCTTCCCAGGAGCAGAGGGTATACGCTGCGATGCAGAGAATGAACAAAGCCTGCGGGAATGCTGGACGTCTGAAGGAGATTCCGCAACACGAGCCCCAAACACCAGATGGAATGACCTATTAGTAGTGGAGGCGGTGGGGCCAGAGGATGACGTCAGCCCTGGAAGCTTCTCTCCTCGGGCCAGATGACTTTCTCGTCACACTGCAATGCTCCACAGACTACAGAGCTGGGGGAGAGAGCGGGGTAGGTAGAGAATCTTGACTATCACTGACATTTCACGTGACAGTGACAGAGGTGAGGAGAGTAAGACCTTTCGGCCTTCAGTGGAAAGCAGGGCCCTCCAGGTAAATGTTTATTTTAGTTGCAGGAAACTAATCTCCATTTCCACGGCCCTGAGTCTGTGGCTGTCACCATTTAAACCTGTGACAGTGCACGTCGCTGTGAGAGCTGAAGACGGGCAGGGCCAGGTCCACCCAGGAGTGACGCGAGAGAAGATACTCGCGCTGGGTCGTGACACGTCAGTAAGAAGAGCTTGCCAGCTAACGGGTGCTGGGAGGCGATTCCGGGTCCAGGGAACGGCAGGTGTTCGGGGAAAGAGGCGTGGACGGGCACAGCCCGATCCGCAAAGAGAAGGGGATCAGAGTAGCCAGAACATAGGGCTTTCCGCAGGAATGAGGCTGGGAAAGGAGAGGGAGGCTACACAAAGGAGAAGGGGCTTAATCCCACAGCCTTCCAAGACGGGAGGTTTGTAAGACAGGGAATGAAGTTGTCTGAGACTTCGGGAGCGGGAGGAGACCCCAAGTTTCTCTAGAGGAGAGTCTGGCTTTCTCTCTTAAAGTTTAAATGCACATGACCTTGACCAAGGAATTCTACTTCTAGGAATCTGAATCCAAAATGTTTTCTTGCCCCTGTATACAAAGCTGTGTGTACCTAAGCTGTGTGTACCTAAAGACTGTAATTGCAACAGTGTTTAAAATAGAAAAACAAAGTAAGTAAATCGCAGAAATGTTCCTTACTGATAGAGTAAATGGTGAAATATCACACAGAGGCTACAAGGGGTACGATGCATCACTATGCCCTGAGTGGGAAGGTCTCCGAGGTACAATGAAATGCCAGCTTCATCCCTTTCACAACTCACACCCTGGAGCAATTTATTTCCCTTCTCTGTGCCTCTGTTTCCTTGGCATAAAGTAAGGATAAAACATAGAGTTGTCACGAGGATTAAATGAGTTGATAGGCAAGAAGGGCTTGAAACAGTGTCCAATGTGGAGTACACAGCATTGCTGCGTTACCGTCAGGGACTAAGACATCAAAGTAACCTGGAGCACAACGTGCGTAAGAAAGAGCCCCACAGGCAAGCTACGTGGCTTGCGTGGCCATGACCCGTCTGTCCTAGTGAGGCCTTGGAATAGAGGCCGAAGGTCACCAGGGAAGGCGGCCATCTGGCCATTTTAGTCCTTGCTGCACTGGCTCCGATACGGAACTGACAATGCGGTCGGCGCTATTTGTGAAATGACCGAAAAGCACGTCGGGCTGATCCACGTAAGATGACGGCCGCCAGGGAAACAGTTCAGGGAAGACCGCAGCTCCCGGTACGACGTGAGGGCCCCCGCGACCCTTGGGCAGGCTTGGCACCTCTCCAATCCAGAGAAAATGACCACGGCCCCATTTCCCTTTCAGACTGCCCCCTTTAAGATGGGAAAGGCCCCGACTATTATTATCATTGAACATCATTAATTATAATTATTGAGTATCATCGTCATCATTATAACCTTCGCTCCATAACTTACTGGCAGGTTTTATAGCTGCTTTGGCCTCCTTTTCTTTGTTTGCACATAATCACAGTTCTAACCACTGGGTAGCAATGAGAATTAAATGAGACAATGCGTGCGAAGCACTTTGTACAGTGCCTAGCATATCATAAGGGCCCAAAAGTGCATAGTAATGACAATAATTTTATCACCGGCCTCTTCTGCTATTACCCAGACTCAGGGTCATTTCCCCCACCGAGACCCTTCTCCTAAACCCCATGCAGAGTAAGAAAAGAAAAAAAGTGATTCAAAGAAAAGCTCCTGAGAAATTCCAGCTTCTTTATGAAGGACACCACTCTCTCTGCCTCTAGAGAAACCCGTGTGGATATTAGCCCAGCGCAGACACCCCGCTTAAACAGACAGACAAACAAAACACCATCCATAGGAATGGACCCACTGTGTTCCAGGCAGTCTAACGCTGGGGAACCCTGGCAAATGAATGTACTTATTAAATAAAATGCTTTTCCAACTCCAACAAATACCAGACCAACCCAAACAACGACAACTGCTTTCTCCACTCAAAAGAAAATTGCAAACGTCCTTGTCTTTTGATGAGATGATATCATCAAGAAGCCATTGTTCAACGCCAATTTATAAGGATCAGCAATGCAAAGCAGAAAATTAAGTCTTGGTGGGGAGGCAGGACCGGGATATAATTAACACGGACGGGTGCTGGGATTTCTTAAAAACCGACGTTACGAAAACCACGCAAAACTAGGGCGTAACGTAAAACACTCTTGTGGGCTGGCACGAAAGTGGGCTGCGGGACCCGCAGGGTCTCTGCTCCAACTCTAATTGCGAGTATTCTCTGGGATGTGATATCTTAATCAGAAACAATAGCTTGGCTAATTTGCGCAGGTTGCGGGGAGGCCTGCTACCTCTCACAGATATCTGAACAGTGAGCGCGGTCCGTGAGTAATTCGAGGAAATTAAGAAAGGACAACTCAGACAGTGAGATCAATTAGGGAGCAGTCTCACAAGTGGGGGCCCAGAGCTTCTTCCCTTGAAGTGTCCGAGACTGGAAAGGTGACACAGGAACGTCCTCTGAGAAGTTATCTTTTATTTGCAAGGCCGGATGGTCTACTTCCTTTATCAGAAATACTACTGAATAGTTGCCCACACTCATAATAACGTGTCTTTCACTCAGGGGTGTAAAGAACATTCACCTGTATTATGTGCATATCTCCGCTCATCATTCCAAAGTAGTTTATTGTAGTCTCCAATGCTCAG
>PVKM010029928.1:0-17539 GCA_004027735.1 Carollia perspicillata | reverse complement strand
TAAAACAAAAACATGAATGACCTGACCCCAATATTTATGATTTTATATCTTTACTTTTCTATATACTTCAGCTATTTTGATATATTTTAAAATTCAGGGAAAGTTATTCAAACTAACCTACTCAAAGCAGAGATCCGACTTTTAAGCAACCATGTGCCCATATGAGGTTTCTATATGAGGGGGGACCCCCCAAAACCAGAATTATCTACTGGAGGGCAGGCCCCTTGTAGTATAGGCTTCCTCCGCTAGGTGAGTGTTCTAGGAACCCATCTGTATCAACGTACCACCACTTGGTGTTATTGTGAGAGGCTGCGTTTGGCTTCAGTGAATTTTTTTTAAGCCTCTTTCAACACGTTTGCCCATTTCATGATGGGTGATTTACAAGTGCACCTGCCCACGCCTCACTGAGTGTTCAGCAGTTTTTGACCAAAAACATGACCCCCATGCCCACACTCCCTATTCACCTGCTCTTACCCCGAGAGACTTTTTTGTTTCCCCAACAAAAAAGTCCTCAAAGGGAAACATTCTGCCAGTGGAGAAGAAATGAAACAAAAAATGGTAGAAGCACTAAACGGCATCAAAATGGACAAGTTCAAAACCTGTTTTGAGCAGTGGGAAAAAAGTCTCAGTAGGTGTATTGCATCAAATGGAGAGTACTTTGAAGGTGACTGAAGTGTAAACGTGTAAGAATAAATATACAACTTCGTATAAACAAATTTTATTTTTTTGGGTCCCCCCTCATATACTAATTTACACTAGGAATACAAATAAGAAAGTAAACTAATTTAATATTCCCAATATATTACGTTAGATAATTCTGAATACTTACAGATTCTAAGTCTTTAATGTCCTTCTCTAACTGCTTATTTTGCTCATTCGTTTTCGTGATTATGTTACACACTGACTCCCTGGGATGCAACGTGCGGTCAAATTGGTGGTACATGCTTCTCCAAAACCTTTATGACCAAAAAAAGAAAAATTTCAATAAGTAAATGTGAGAAAAAACGGAATATAAACATGCAAAGATGGCGACTTACTTAAAATTGAAAGATACTGTATTTGGCTCCAAAACAGCCAATCTCTGAGGTGTGGAGCTATAGAGAGGATTTGAGTACTTCTCTCGGTCATCCAGAAGAAACGGCCACAGGGAGTGAGTCCTCTCCTTTAACCTTACACAACGAGAGAAACGTAAGTATCTTTCTCGTAGATGCCAATACTCAGCTTTATAAACCAAGCAATTGTTTTCCAAGTAGAGTTAAGTTTTAGTTTTTCCTTCTATTCACAGTCCAATGTCACCTTCTCTCTGAATTTTGTTTGCTCCTTTTCCCCATTTCACTTATAACCATGTAATGAAACCATGTCTATCGAACACAACGCAGGTATGTCGTTTTCTCCCCAACCACACACTTTAAGAGATTAATTCACACAATTTCATAATCTTGGTGTCTGTTACACCTATTTCAAATGACCATACGCATACAGCTGACCCTCGCATGACACAGGTTTGAACTGCACAGGTCCAACACGTGTCCACGAAATACACAGGGTTCAATAAACACAGTGTTGGCCTTTCATGTTCCTGGGTTTCACTTACACAGATTCAGCAAACCATGACCAAAAACAACACTGTCAAATCCATGGATACAGAGGGCCAAATTAAAGTATATGCAGATTTTCAACTGTACAGGGTTGGTGCCCCTAACCTCCACGCTGTTCAAGGGTCAACTAACTAGAGAATGGCACTGTGTTTCCATCTGGCCTCATTCTCCTAGCCCCATGTCTGTGCTGTAATGGCAGGGACAGATTTAAGTGCCGGTGGTACCAGTAAAGGAAATTAGGAAAAATCGGGACATTGTTCAAGCACTTTAAAACGCCAATGCTACTGCAAATCAAACAGTAAGTAGGGGAAGGAGGTGGGCAAAGGATAGAATGGTTTTAGAACTACCTACCAAATAACATAAAATAGATAAGGACAGACACAGAACGGTGGAGAATCTGCTTTCTTCCATGATCCCAAAGATAACCAAGAGATACCTTCTTAGAGAACTACTAGGAAATATGTGCTTTTATTACATCTTCCTGTTCATGAGGATGTTTGACACTAAATGAGAATTGTCTTTTCCTAAAAACAGCTCTATACCCCAAGTCACCCCCTCTATTTATGAAAAAAACCCTTTGAGATGTGGCACAGAGCTGGCGTCCTAATGTTCTCTGACTTGTTCATCTCTGTCACACTCTACTTCACCTGTTATTCCCTATACACGTCTTCAGATTCCTCCACGTGCTCCCAGTTCTGCCTTCAGCTCTGCTGGGAATGATGGCATCTGGCTGCCTTCAAACCACTACACCAGATTTAGCCTAACATGTCACCTGGATGTTCGAAATCTGTAACTGTCCTTGACTGACTACTGTAAGAAACCTAAACCGAGAAGAGCTAAGGACTATGAGATAGGTCTCCCTTGCACCACAATTTAGCCAGAAGCACATAATCCCAAAGACTAGTTAGGGAAGAACAGATGTACACTGCAACCAAATAGGCAAACTTATTTCCCCAAAGAACTGTCTAGAAATGTGAGGAGAGCTATAAGGCTTTACCTTAAATTACAGCTTTAAATCAACAATTTTTAAATCTTTTAAGACACTTTAAAACTTAGTAGCCAATACTTTCTAGAAAATAAAATAAATAAATAAATAAATATATATATATTCAGACTGGAAAGAAGCATAAGTGGCATTTCAAGGGTTTGGTAATATTTCTTGTTCTGAGTGCTGGTTACACAAGAGGATGACTTGAAGA
This sequence comes from Carollia perspicillata, assembly GCA_004027735.1. Classification (NCBI taxonomy): domain Eukaryota; kingdom Metazoa; phylum Chordata; class Mammalia; order Chiroptera; family Phyllostomidae; genus Carollia; species Carollia perspicillata. Next base: position 14,742 of record PVKM010029928.1, on the reverse strand, counting down.
TTTATTAAGCTTCACACTTATGATACATGTACTTTTCTATATATATGCTATTCTTCAAAATACATTTTTAACAATGTATTTCTACTATTACCCTGAGGGAGTGAGAGATACTCAGAGTATACTTGGCTTCAGAAATACAGGCAATAAAATTGTTACTTCTAGGAGCCCAAAATGGCTGCAGAATAAATGGAAACTAGACTCACATGTTCCCAGCGAATACCTGGATTTACATCTAAATTATGGAGAAATCAACCTGAATAACCAACTAAAGTCTAGCTAAACTATTTTCAGAAGAAGCTACTGAGAAACTGGTAAGAAGAGCAGAGACGTGGAAAGGACTGGCCCCCACACCCATACACAGTAGCTGAAAAGCCAGAGGGATATCTCTAAGCTGCAACACTCCCTGCCACCACAAGCATCGGGTCTCAACCCCACACAGGGATCCCCAACCCAGAGCGACAGAGATGGGAAGAGAAGCACATACAGAATCTGGTGGTGAAAATCAGTGGGGATTCAGCCTGCCTAGGAGAGCAGAGAGTCTGGTAGAGACTCAGGCACCACCTTCCCAGGGTCGAGCACTCCTGTGTTACAGCACCAGCAAGGGCAATGCACTGCCTGGTTCTCCAACTACTGGCGACTCCACCCTGCTGTGCTGAGGCCCTACAGAGGGGTCTGCTGGCTGCACCTAGTAAAGACCTTTGGAGTGTTCTTTTTCTAGAGAAGCTCTTGGCAGAAACTCAGTGACTGAACAGTGTAGCTTTGGAAAGAGGACCACTCTTCCCCACCTCGGACACATAGCCAGCGCCCTCCTCCAACTTGTTAAATCACCTGGCCTGCCTTTACCACTCTGTGGCCCCATCCTGCTGAGTTCAGTTGCACAGGGGGATCACAGTGCCTGCAGAGATGGGACTTTTGGAGCACCCTATCCTGGGGAAGCTTTTGTCCAGGAATCAAATGAGCAGGTGCTGGGCTGTGACTACATTGCAGGGGGTCCACTCCTATTTCCCCTGCAAGCTCAACCCATGCTACCCTGGGAAGGGAAAAAAAGTGCCCGCCCTCTCTTACAGGTTTGTCAGCACCACCCACAACAGGAGACTTTGGATCTGCACCCCCAAGTCCCAGTGGCCCCACCCTGCTGAGCTCAGTTCCACAGGGAGGAAGGGACGGCTGCTCTGAGTTGGGACATCAAGTGTGTCTCCCACACAGGCTATTACTCTGCACCCAGGATGAAGTGCCTGGCCCCTCCTGCAGGCTTGGCCGGTACCATCCCAAGGAGAATCCCTTTTGATCTCTCTCTCCCCACGTTCCCCAGAGTCCCAATGGCTCTGCCCTGCTGAGTTTGCTCAGGCAGAAAGGATGGCTGGCTGTACCCAACCTGAACCTGTGGCATGCTCCTCCTGGGGAACTAGAGTTGGAGACTCTGGCAGAGACTCAGTGGTCTGGTTCTGAAGTAGGAGCCACTTATCCTTCACTGAGTGCCTGACCACACGGCCCCCAAGTAGGGGATGTACTAGCCTGGTTCTCCTGACGCTGGTCTCCCTGCCATACCAAGCTCACAACATGTGGAAGGGTCTGTGGGTCAAAGACTGGGCCCGCTGTACAGTCTTTCTGCAGAAGGCTCTGGAGGAAGACCAGGCAACCGTAGGGGGAAGTGGAGTAGCTGACAGGTGGAGGCAGACTTCAGAGAGTCTCCGACCTTTTACATACCTGCCCAGCGCTAAACTGGAAGAAGCTGACTACTGTACACAGATTGGCTTCTCCCACATTCCCTCCCGCCCCTGCCCCAGCCCAGCAGATGCAGCCATAAACAGTGAATTTGCATGGTAACTCTAGGCAGATAGCCCAAAGCCGGTACACACAACATCTGACAAAAACTGTACCTGAATCCCACCCAAGTAAATCCAGAACCAGCACAACTAGTGGTGGAGCTATAAAGCCACACCAGAGCTCTACCCAACTGGCTGCACGAGCAGGACACCCAAAGGGGGATTCCAGCAGGCACCAGAGCCTACCTGAAGCAACTCCATCTCAGCGGTCAGCCCCTGTTCAGTGACTCATATATAGTGATTAAGGTTTACCCTTATTGACAGCCACCCTGAAGGGTTAACTCCACCCACAAAAGGGCCAATAGGATTCAAGATTCAACTACAACAGGAGAGTGGGTGCACATGGCCCACAAGAGACATTCCTGCAGCATGGAGCTCAGGTGACCTGGAAGACTGTGCCAGCCCAATAAGACACCTACATCATCAAGATACAAGTTTGGGAATCACAGCAGATCTACCTAATACACAGAGATAAAATGGGGAGAAAAAGAAATATGCTCCAAATGAAAGAATAAGAGAAATCAGCAGAAGAAGAATTAAATGAAATGGAAGCAACCAAAATACCAGAAGCACAGTTTAAAACAATGGTTATAAGAATACTCAAGAACCTCAGGGGAAGAATGGATGATCTCAGTGAGAACTTAAAGAAATAGTAAGCATTAAAAAAGACAGAGCCCTGGCTAGTGTAGCTCAGTGGATTGAGCACGGGCCTGTGAAGCAAAGGGTCGCCGGTTCAGTTCCCAGTCAGGGCACATGCCTGGGTTGCAGCAGGCCAGGTCCCCAGTAGGGGACACATGAGAGGCAACCACACATTGATGTTTCTCTCCCACTCTTTCCCCTTCCTGTCCCCTCTCTCTAAAAATAAACAAATAAATAAATAAACATAGAAACCATAAAAAACAACCAGTCAGAAATGAAGAATATAACATCCAAGCACAGCATCAAAAAGGAAAGAGAATTTTTAAAAATAAGGAATATGGGACATCAAATGTAATGACATCTGCATCATGGGGGTACCAGAAAGAGAAGAGAGTGAGCAAGGGATGGAGAACTTGTTTGAAGCAATAATGGCTGAAAATGTCCCTAACCTGGTGAAGTAAAAAGTCATATAAGTTCAGGAAGCACAGAGTGTCCCAATTAAGATGAACCCAGAAGGGCCCTCACTAAGACACTTAATAATTAAAATACCTACAACCAAGACTGCTCTATCCAGCAAGGCTATCATTCAAAATTAAAGGCAAAATAAAGAGCTTCCCAGACCAAAAAAAAAAAAAAAAAAAAAAAGGTAAAGAAGTTTATTACCACCAAACCTGTATTACAAGAATGTTAAAGGGCCTGCTTTAAAAAGAGGGAGAGGAGGGAAAAACACAGATATAAAGAATGAAATGAAATGAAATACAATTAAAAAAATACAGCAAAGTAGGAAAAAAATTCAGTTCTATTTCATACTGTCAAAATATTTCATTAAGTTCAACTACAATTTATGTTCAACCTCAGCTAAGGGGAAAAAAAGAGTCCATTTAATCAAACCATCTTACTTGAGTTCTTCTCTTTCCTTCTGACAATTTCCAAGGAAGTTTCCAAATTGGCATGAATGAATATGTTCATGGATCTGAAGAAGAAACGCTTCATTGAATTCAAAGGCTTGTGGAAACTGTTCGGTCAAATGCCACACACATTCCAAGAACTGAGTAAACACTGGTGAGACTTCCTTTGGGTCACCATCCAAATGGCCACACCTAACCCCCCAGAAAAGTACAAGCTATTAAAAATGCTTCTGAAAGAAATCAATTGTTCAGGTGATGTCAAAGTTAAACATACATCAAAAAAAAAGTTCTAAAAGATTGTGTCATTGGCATAAAAAAAAAAACTAATATTTTAATTGAAACCACTTACACTTAAAGCGTTCTTGAACCACAATTTTAAAGGATCTACTACCTTCTACCTACTACAACCCAGACAAACGGGAAGGTAGGTAATAAACTGCCATAAAAATTAACAAAGGTATGAGAATTGAAAGAAATGACATAAAATTAAATCAGTCTTCATACAAAAAACTATATTGTACTCTCACCATTGGATGAGCAAGTTCATAAAAAACGGAAACATTTAGGTACTCTAAACTCATTTTTCTATTTTTACCAAATATATAAATATGCAACCGTGACTGACTCACCTCTCTGAAAATTTATGTCCAAAGGAGATCCAATCCTTCTCTATTAAAACCTTAATGAAAAAAAGTAAAATCCATTTTATAACTACTTATCATTTTTTGTTTAGAATGGATTAAATCCTATTGTCTTAAAAATAGCATTTATATTTTGCAAACAAAACAAAACAAAATTTTAGGATTATAAGCAAAAGACAGCAAGAACCTAGATTAAAGGTTGGTTTAAAAAAGAGTGAAGATGATACATAAAAAGAAACACAGGGTGTTATAAGTTAAATTATTTCTATTGTACTTATTACATTTTAGGTAAAGAGTATATGTTATAAAGCACTGCTACCTTTACATTTTTATGTATAATGATGATATTTGCCTGGAAAAAAGGCTAGGAAAATGTAAATCAAGTGTTAACAGTGGTTAATTGTGGGTGGTAGACTGGGTTATGTTTTAAATCTTTTGATTTACTTATACCTGACTTAATATAATACTTAAAAAATGATAAAGAGACCAATGAAAAGTTTCTATTCAAATTCAATGTTAATATCTAACTTCATAAATGTACTATCATTTCCGGTCATGACTCTACTGAAATAATAGGGTTCTAATTTTTTCAGTCTAACTAACCTAAACAATGTATCTTCTTAATAGTTAATATATAATTTCATGCATAATCACCAAGTATATCCTTTCACAGTGTCCAAACTGCCACTTTTAGATTCTCTGACTTGGTCTTAAATCTCTCAGAAGGCCGTATGATGGAACGAGAGGAGATGCAGTTCCTGGACTCATCCTGCATGGCCTCAAGTTCTAGCGCTACCACTCTCACACCCGTGTGACTTCGGGCTGCAGCCTCAGATTGTACTACAAGCCCTCTGCCATTCTATACACCAACATCTAAAACTTAAAATCTTTCTCATTATCTAGTGAGATATTCCTCTGCTTATCTCAGTCAAGAGCAGGAGAACAGCACCACTCATCCTGACAACTGAGTCCCTAGCCTGGAAATCATCCTATCTGTGAACAACCCTCACTGACTCCCCGGTCTTACTATCCCTGCAGGTTGGTGCATCACCTCCTCCCTCCATTTATGTGGTACTACCTTAGCTCTGGCTCTCAAGTTATCGCAACAGTTTCTGTACTGGTCTCCTAACCTCCATTCCCACTCCTCTCCTCCTTCAAGACACCTAACCATCTTTTTTAAAGCACGTTACTGTTTCCTTTGTTTAAAGCCCTGTGATGGCTCTCACTACCCAAATTCTAGTTTTCTCGTCCTCAGGCTCCCATGCCACTATATTCTTCTGCAACCAAGCCCCCGACCCCGAACACTCACCCTGAATCCCACCCACCACACATTACCTGTAGTCACCTAAAAGAGCTACTCTTTAGCTTTTACTGCTCTGTTTGCCTGGGGAGGTCTCACATTGTGCCTGGTCATGTATTACATGATTTCATTTGGATGTCTAAGAGACAATTAAAGGCAAATACTGCAAGGAAAATATTCCTTATCTTACACTCACAAAGTAAGCAGAACATTATTTTATTAATGACACTTCCATTTGTCTTCCCAGATTCAATGTGTTAGCACCACAAAATACTGGTGCTAAAAGGGACCTAGTAATATTAAACCTTCCCTTGCTTTAAGATGGTACTGTATTTAACAATTCTAAACTAAGGAAAACTTTCTCACATCTCTTCATTTACTACTTGCCATGAGTTAACATATAAATTTTGAAAAGATGAGTTAATCTGATTATACATTAAAAAACAAAACAAAAGAAAGCAGAAAATAGGTTCAATTAGAAATTCAATCTTCAGATAAAAAACATGCTTCCTACCATTTAACTACAATTAACAAATGAAGGAATTTGAAATAGAAAGTTTCTTCTAGAATATCATTTTTAAGTACTCTTATTTATGCCTTATTTTACATAACTTACATCCGTTAGATAAATATGATGGCAAAATACCGAGTATTTCTATTGTAACATTTTAGGAAAAAACAACTTTTAAATCTAAAGTTTTTTGTCCAAGAACTGGCACAAATGAAAATCAGTCTCATTCAACATTTCTCCATGTCAGCACTACTGACACTGTGGGCCAGATAACTAACTCTTTGTTGCAGGACTGTCCTGTGCAATATAGGTACTTAATAGCATCTTGGGACTCTACTAGCTAGATGTTGGTTGCACCCTTTCTGTTCACTGTAACAATCAAACTTGTCTGCTAACACTACCCAATGGCTCCTAGGGGGACAAGATCACTCCTTTGGGAGAACCACTGTTTTAGCCAAATAACTCCTTACCATGAATCCTTTGACTGTCCTGTAGTAGGAATCCAATAAAAGAGAGCCAAGGGAACAAACCTGGGAAGTCCTATCCCAGCCATCAGAACAATGTACCAACACACTTGCATTTTCAACCATTATTGCCTGAAAAGAAAGACCACATACTTAGATTCTAACAGAATACATTTTAAGTGAATCAGTAAGTTCTACTTACTCAAAAACCATTAAGTGCTGCATTATAAAGAAGAGCTAGCACTTATGATAATGCTGCCACAACATAATTTCCAAAAAACAAGACAAAACACAAATCAAAAAAACAAAAACAAAAATTCCATTTCAAAGTGCCTGAAAAAAATTTTAAGTATATATGATAAAATTAAGTGAACCTCATTAAAGAGGTAAAACATAATAAAAATTATCTGACTGGGCCCTCACTGGTGTGGCTCAGTGGACTGAGTGCTGGCCTGAGAACCAAAGGGTTCGACTCCCAGTCAGGACACATTGCCTGGGTTGCAGGCCAAGTCCCCAGTAGAGGGTGTGTGAGAGGCAACCACATACTGATGTTGTTCTTTCTCCCTTGCCCTCTCTCTAAAAATAAATAAATAAAATCTTTTAAAAAATCATGTGACTGGAAAGCATACCAGCACTCAACATAATAAATCCATTCCTTCCCAACCACTATAAACCCCAAAACCAAATGTAAGCAATGAAGAGTTACTTTGGCTAAGAAGATTGCAGCATCCATGACAGCTTTGATATGGCGAAGCCATCCTGAGCTTTCTAAACCAGAGTAGAAATCATTGACAGAAAGCCCTTTGGTGCCATTAACTAAAAGAGGAGGGAAAAAATTTCAATTAGAATGGGCTAAAATCTTCACTTTTCCTATTCAACATATTGCTAGGTGAGTGAATTGGGGAAGGAGAGAAGAGGACAAAGTAAGTAGGCAAAACTTAATTATGAATGAAAAGATGCTACCAAAAGCTCAATGATAAATTTTGTGTTATATTTTGCTGTCATTCCTTATGCTTAAAAAAATGCTCCTATCCGGTTTGAAAAAATATTTGCACTTCAGTGTTTAATTAAAAACACTCTGATATTTTAATTTTTAAAATTCCATACCATGACTTTAAAGATACCTTATTATTTAAGTGAAATGGTATTATAAATTAATCTTAACTATACTCACTAATCAAGAATATCTAACAACAGCAATTTTTTAAAAACCATTTGAATTATACAAATACAGTAGCTATTACCCAAATATAGATAACGAACACCTGAAATGTAGGTAGTCCCAACTGAGATGTATTTTATGTATAGAATTTCTAAGACTTAAAGGCAAAACAGTAAAATATATCATTACAAATTTTTAATACTGATTATGTTACATGTGTAACTGTTTTTATTAGGTTGAATATTTTATTAAAATTAATTTCAACTTTTATTTTTTAAAATGTGACTACTACTAGAAAATTTCAAATTCATAATCTAATATTTTGTTTGACTAGTATTATATATTTCTATGAAGCAAAGCTGACTAGAAGGTAAGCAATAATCATACCTTCCAGTAACTTCTGAAGGCTTGACCTCATGACATGAATATTTTCAATTCCAACAAACTGAAATCTAATATTAGAATAGTTGTCTTCATTTTCATAACCTTTTCCAGCTGCTCTGTTGGCCATTGCATTCAGCTAAAAATTTAAAATTTATAAATTCAGAGACAATTGCTTTTATCTTATAACTTACCAAAATATCATGAAACCAGTAAATAAACTAATTTAAGCTAGCAGGCAATTTAAAGGAACTCATCACAACTGAATATGCTAACATTTTTTAGCAAGTAAAAGTCTCAGATTAATAATAGCAAAGAAGGCTACTATAAAGAGACAGTATGATTGCTACATAATGGAAAGGTCAGACAAGAAATTCCCCACAAATAATTCATGAAACTAGCTCACCTAGCTTTTTAGTCAGTTTTCCTTGTATTTGTAATATTTCAAAATCTAAAACCAGAAAGATCTCCTAGCTAAATCTTAAAAGATTCAGAGATTAGCAGAGCTGGGTAGTTACATAGGTCAGATTATTTGAGTTCCTCCATATTAGAGGTTGTTGGAGGCCCACACAACAGATAACATGGCTTATATATAATCAGCTAACTTGATGGAGCTGCGAGAACTGGGCCACAGATAAACTGGCCTCTAAGGCAGAGAAGAGACTGCCTGTAACCCCATATCCTTCAGCTTTGAGATCAAATGCTATCAGATGTTCACTTAGGGTTTGCCACATCTAGTTCTTTCAGACTAGGATTTCATATAGCACATTATTACAGTTTACTAAATCTTCTCATGGACCTAAATTTTAGGAAAAAATAGTAGCTTTTCATTCGGTGTATTGGGGCCCATGTTGGTAAGAAGTACAGCTGAATTGTATTTACTGACTCACTGGTTATTCAGCACTTATGATTATTGAGGTCAACAGATATTTAAAGTGTTTCTACATTATTACTATTTGAGTTTAACTAGTAAAACAAAACAATCAAATACAGATACATTTTCTGTGTAGAACTCAATTATACAAATAAGATGTATTAGGTCCTGAGAAACAAATCACCCTCAGACATTATATTCAGAAAGTCTTGTTACAATATTTTTATATCTATTATCACCTAAAAATAGTTCTAACTAATTAAGCCATCCAAATTACATGAAGAAGTAAAATAAAATCTTTCTTACAAATCACCAACATTTAAATAAAAGATCACCAAATTATCAGTTTCTAATTTTTAAGACTCCTTAATTTACTCAAATTAATCATATCATGTTTTCCCCATTCTTATGTAAGACTGCATAATGATGAGAATTACTTCTAAACAGCAACCATTTTTTTCAACAAAGCTGCCTATAATTGTGGTCTACAAGGCTCACTCGCTCTTTTTCATCGCTTTCTCTTATTTTCTCATCATTCCAGATTTTTGAAGAAATCCTCACTATAATTCTGCCAATGTCCTTTTGTGTAGCCCACCAGCTCTGCACTCGATGCTATAATAAAAATTAAAAGTAATGTTAGCTACTACCATTGTGGATGTAAATTACTTTAGTTTCAGGATCATGTATGAAATGGTTGCTTAACTGTGTTTTAAAAAGAAAAATGGAGCCCTAGGTGGTGTGGCTCAACTGGTTGGAGCATCATCCCATAAACCTAAAGGTCGCAGGTTCAATTACCAGTTAGGGTTCATACCTGGGTCGCACATTTGGCGCGTTTGGGGCGCCTACAAGAGGCAACTGATCAATGTTTCTCTCTTACATTGATGTTTCTCTACCCGTCTCTCTCCCCTCCCTTCTCCCATCTCTAAAATCAATAAGCATGCGTTTCGATGAGGATAAAAAAAAAAAGGGGACTGTGACATCTGTCCCAATGATTTACCTTACACAAAATTTTACCTTATACAATGGATACCTAACAGAACAACTATTTCCCCTTCACTGTTTATAATTCTCTAGGTCACTGTTTCCTAAGTTAACTCACTATGTATTTTCCTTATTGTCTTGAATATTTCAAATTAAGGTCCGTTATTTTAACAGCGTTTTGCCAAATGAAAATTCTAATTCAATTTTCAATTTTGCACAATATACACACTATTTAGTATTTCTTCACAATAATAGTACTTAATTGTATACATCATTAATAGTTCACAACAAAACTCAGAAAACATAGGAAATTGCTATCTGTGTTACTGGGAAATTGAATTTCTAAGTTGGTATCCTTTAAAAGACTGATTTCCTCAGTATCGTTAGCCTTGGTTAATTTAAAAGTAGAATTCAGTATGTTAAATGTGGACAAATTAATCAACTCTTTTAACATAACAAAGATAATTAAACCAACAGACTGTAGAGTATTCAAAGCACATACTTTGGGCCTGGTATCCACGACATACATATAGCGATTGGCTGGATTGGCTTTACTAATGGCTTGAAGCAAATGTTCATCCTCCAGGCACCTGGCACTGAATCCTGACAGTGGCTGACTACATCGACAAATGGCAGCCTAATTTTAAAAAGACAGAAATCAGATTATCCAGAGAGGTCTGAAACATGACTTTTACAATGAAAGAAAAAAAAGTTAAAATCAAATGTGCTATCTGTTTAAAAGTTGGCAGGACAATTAGAAGACATTAACCTTGAAATACTATTCGAATTAAAATATTACTTTAACATCTTGATATTACTTAATTTTTCCCAATATTCTCTTCTAAGAAACTTAAATGCCTCCTTACCTAGTTGGATAAAAAAGTGTCTTAGGTCCTTAGGAGTCACATCTGGTTAATTCTCCATCATGTAAACTACTAAGATACTTTCTGTGCCCTAGACTACAAGACAATTTCAACTGAAGTTCAAGTAAGAGATCAGTCAGCAAATGCAGAAAGGGATTTTTTAAAATAGCAACCAACATTTAAACTTTTACTTTCCAAAGGCTTTCAGACCTCTACTTAGAAATCAGCAATCTTTATATAAAATGAGACATAAAATGAGAAAAATTAGTTTCAATCCAAATTTGGGTTAAAATATACTTAATACAAAAGGGCAACAATATCTATAAGAAGTAGTGAATGTTGGATTAGATAGTCACTGTTGTTTAAAGTCTTAGAAAAGCCCTAGCTGGTGTGACTCCATAGACTGAACACCGGCCTACAAACCAAAAGGTCGCTGGTTCAATTCCCATTCACAGCATGTGCCTGCGTTGCAGGCCAGGTCCCCAGTTAGGGGCAAGAGAGAGGGAACTGCTTGATGTCTCTCCCTCTTTTTCTCCCTCCCTTCCCATCTCTCTAAAACTAAAATAAATAAAATCTTTAAAAAATAACATTTAAAAAAAGTTTTAAAAAAATTTAGACTTACACACTTTTTATCCAATCTTATCATACCAAACCCAACTTAACTCTACCCAAGCATTTCAACTACAGTATCATTTAAAAAAAAACAAAGTATACATAAATTCAGATGTTCACCTATTTTAAATTTACAAATACAAAAACACTCATAAAAATTTAATAAAAGAAAATGAGGATTGCTTTATTACAATTTGTTCAGACCTACTTCCTGATTTGTTAAGTAAGGCATTGAATATGAATATCTACTTTTAACCCAGATTTCCAATTAAAAACATATACAAACAAGTGTGTATCAAACAAAGGCCATAATCAGTCATAACTCCCTATGACTTTGCTCCAAAAATTAGATTAGAAACCTTTGTTTAAAGTTTTACTTACTATCTCTGGCTCCCTTCTAAACCCCAACTTGAAGTTCTAATAAAGAAATTTAATATTTAAAAACCAAAAGGTCAAAGAGAAAGGGAAAGGGGGGAAAAATAGAGTAAAGATGTCAATAGAATTTGAGAAAATAAAAGCAGACTAACATGTAATAACCAATTTACCAGAGCAAAGAAGGCTGCCAAATCATTATTAGTCAATAAGAAGCAGGTATTTCAAGGAGCAAAATCCCAGACAGGCTCAGGATTTGGTACCTCTGAAAGCCTGAGTGGGAGCATGACTAAAAACAATCAAATTGGCTGAATGACTATATAAGGACTAGTTAACAACCCCAGATCTTCCACTACCCTGAAGACAAAGTTTACTCTGTGAAGAGGATTAACCTGAAGACTCTGGGCAGCAGGCACAGCTGTGGTTGCACACCCTCCCCACCAAAAAAGTCGGAGGCTTAAGTAAAGCCTACATTACAAAATGCAAGGTCTTCCTATCTCTCTTCCCACATCTGGAGCCGGGCCAGACTTACCACACACATTGAGACAAAGGCTACAAGAAAAAGAAGAATCCAAAGAGAGTAATCATTGATGCACACAAACTTCTAAACAGCTTTGTAGTACCTCACTCTGAAACATGAGAGGCTGGGCAAGAATCAACTATTTGAAAGACATGAAAAACAAAAAAACAAAACAAAATTAACATAAAGAAAGAAACTGAGTGAAAGGATAATTAACATGGGGAGCACAAGAGCTCTTTTTTAAAATCCCTAACATCTTCAGAGAACGAAGTCATTACATCCAAGAATAGAAAACTGTTTAAAAAACTCAGAAAACAGGAAACAATTCTTGGATTTTTAAAACACTATAGCAAAAAAAAAAAAAAAAGGATCTAAGAGATGGTTGGAGGTGAAGTTCAGGAAATCACCCCTGCCCCGAACCTTACAATGAGACTAACAGACATGATCAAGCACAGAAGGAGGTGGAAAAATGAAAGAGAGAATTAAGAAAAATGGAGGCTTATGCTAGAAAGCCAACTTGTCAAGTAATACATACAAAAGCACAAAAAAAATGAACGAAAGAGTAAAAGTTATCAAAGAAACAGAGAAGCAATTTCCCACAAGTGAGACCTGAGTTTCCAGACGGAATTTAAAACAACACATGAAGGCGCATAGCTGTGAAGTTTCAGAACACTGGGAAAAAGAAGAGTTTAAAAGCTTCCAGAGAGGAAAAATCAGGTCACAAAAAACTGGGAATCAGAAATGACATCCAAATTCTCAACTTACCAGCTGCTGAGATACAGAAAAAGTGATTTACCCTCTCTGTACCACAGTTCCCCCATTTGAAAGTGACAGGTAATTAGCAGAGCCCAGCTTATAAAGTTACTGTAAGGATTTCACACGTATAAAGCTTTTAACATATAGTGCCTCCTGGCCTACTGTTACAGCCTACAAAGTTAACTTCACAGTAATGTGCAATCCCTGTTACAGTATCTCAGTACAAGGTTGCCTCCTTCACCTCTTCATATTCCAAAATCTTTCCACTCTGAAGAGCTTACTATTAAAATGGGAGCCTGAGAGACTTCCAGCCAAGATGGAGGCATAGGCAGATACACTTTGCTTCCTCACACAACCAAAAGAAGGACAATAACAAATTTAAAAGCAAAAAATAACCAGAACTGCCAGAAAATTGAACTGTATGGAAGTCCGACAGCCAAGGAGTTAAAGAAAACACTCATCCAGACCGGTAGGAGGGGCGGAGACAGGCAGCTGGGGAGGGGAGAACTTGTGGCAAGGCTGCGGCTGGAGGACTGGGGCGGACAAGGAGGGGACGGAGGATCAGGTAAGGTGATGTCTGGCAGACTAGGTGATCTCACATTTGTATGTGGATAAACTGAGAGGAACAACTGGGAAGTGAGACAGACTGTGCAACCCAGGGGTTCAGCGTGGGGAAATAAAGTCTCAAAAATTCTGGCTGTAAAAATCTGTGGGGGCTGCAATGGGAGAAACTCCCAACCTCACAGGATAATTTGTTGGAGAGACTCACAGGGTTATACAATGTACACAAACCCACCTAACCAAGAATCAGCAGAGAGCTGAGCAAGCAGCACTATTCCCTCTCAGACCCGGCCCCCACAAACAGCGCCACAACAGAGTGACATGAGTTGCCTTGCCCTAACACATACCTAAGGCTCCGCCCCTTACTATGAAAAAAGCAAGCTAAGACAAAAAAATATGGCCCAAGTAAAAGAACAGATCAGAGATCCAGAAAAAAATACAACTAAGTAATGAAGAGATAGACAACCTATCAGAGGCAGAGTTCAAAACACTGGTAATCAGGATGCTCACAGAAATGGTTGAGTATGGTCACAAAATAGAGAAAGAGTGAAGGCTATGAAAAGTGAAATAAAGGAAAATGTACAGGGAACCAACAGTGATGGGAAGGAAACTGGGACTTAAATCAACAATTTGGAGCAGAAGGAAGAAATAAATATTCTACCAGAACAGAATGAAGAAACAAGAATTAAAAAAAAATGAGGCTTAGAAATCTCCAGGACAACTTAAACATTCCAATATCAGAATCATAGGCGAACCAGAAGAAGAGGAAGTCCAAGATATTGAAAACTTGTTTGAACAAATCTGGCAAAGGAAATAGACATGCAAGTCCAGGAACCTTAGAAAGGCCCAAAAAAGTTGGACCCAAAGAACCACAGACCAAGACACATTGTAATTACATTACCCAAGATTAAAGATAAGGAGAGAATCTTAAAAGCAGCAAGAGAAAAGGAGACAGTTACCTACAAAGGAGTTCCCATAAAACTACCACCTGATTTCTCAAAAGAAATCTTGCAGGCAAGAAGGGGCTGGAAAGAAGTATTCCAAGTCATGAAATGCAAGGACCCACATCTAAGATTACTCTATCCAGCAAAGCCAGCATTTAGAATAGGAGGGCAGATAAAATGCTTTCCAGATAAGATCAAGTTAAAGGAGTTCATCACCACCCAGCCCTTATTATGAAATGTTAAAGGGACTGATCTAAGAAAAAGAAGAGGATCAAAAATATGAACCATAAAATGACAACAAACTCACAACTATCAACAACTGAAACTAAAAACAAAAACAAAAACAAAGGAAAAAACTAGAACAGGAATAGAATCACAGAAATGGAGATCATTTGGAGGGTTACCAGCAGGGAGGTGAAGGGGGGAG